>CAOKZL010003283.1:0-110434 GCA_948472985.1 Iguana delicatissima | reverse complement strand
TTCTGCCAGGATAAATCATTTCAAAAATATACCTCAGTCAACGGTATTAACACCAAATTGTGAAGTGTACATGCTCACCATAGGAGTCCCCATAGCACTGTCTGCAAGGAGAGTCCAAATAAATCAGGTGAACTGTGCTGATTCATATCAACAAACCAGTTCTACTTGTTTTCATCTCTGCCAGAGTGGAGTTGAAAAAAAAGGGGGGGGGTAATGGGTTTTAATTGACATTTTAAAAACCAAGCACCCAAAAACAATTTGCACAGTAACAGTTTCACAGTGTTCCTTCAAAGCTTCATCCCTATACACTCCAAGATATTGTGAAGATGCAACTAGGCTCAGGGGACTGGGGTGGCAGACATCTTTATCTCTAACAATCAAGAAGTCTAGAAACTTCAATCTAGTGAGCTCCGATCTCAGACAAAGAAAAAGATTTAGGGCAGCCATATCTTGAATATTAAAAGTCATAAAACTTTTGCTCCACTAATATTTGGTGATGTTCTGATTTCAAAACAAAAGATGCTATTTCAAGAACAGGAAAAGAATTACAAAAAAAAAATAAAAAAAAAAATCCACATGTGCATTTTCATGCCTCTGTCCAGCCACTATTTTGTGTGTTGTTGCTTCACAGATTTTTTTTTCTAAAAAATGATTTCACTGCGTATCTCTGTCAGTCAGGGAGCATCTTATCAATATGAAGTCACTGATCAAAAATAAATCTTTACAGATCTGAGTACACAACAACATACATGAGACCAAAAAAAGCCACATTGTGACTACATTTTTTCTGTCTTATTGCCCAATGTTGACATGCACAAATATGCAGATTTTAGAAGATGTGCACTTATACATAACAACTGCTCTTTTCAAAGAAAAAAACAGTACATTTACATGTAATATCTTCTGGATACTTTTTCTGGTTTTTTTTTTGGGGGGGGAACCACTTTTGGCCAGTCCATACAAATATTTCTGCAGCTTGAAAAATCAGTAAAATGGGACATTCAAAGCTGTAGAACAATATTCTTCTAAATGTATTTCCTTTTCTTCATAGGCAGTTAAGAGCTCAGCTATTTAAAAGAAAAATATCCGAGAATCCGCCACCCACAACAAGCCCCCCTTGCACATTTTACCAACACTGAAGGAATACTCACGGATTTCCCACCCCCTTTTCTATTCTGAAATTAGCAAAATACCTTATAAGCCAAGGTTTTGCCTATTCAAAATGTATAGGAAGACAATTTGTGTGCAAAACAACCTAAAGCAGAAGTGGCCAACCTTTTATAGTCCAAACAGCTGCATCTGGCACAGCCTTGGATGCACACATTTTGACACACACTTGCCTGCTTCCCCTACCCACAAAGCTCTAGGGATCAATGCACAGAGGGCTCCCATTCCTCAATGACCTGTGTTGATTCTGTCATTTCTCCACAACAACTAGGGGAGGGGAAACACCCATCCCAGCTGCCTTGGTACTATTAATACAAGTGCTGGTACCAGACACAGCCAGTGGCTCTGTTAACATAGAGCAGGAGCAACACCTCTGTTTTAACAGCAGTTCCCCTTGCTAATTCCTCCAACCAGGGTTGTGGGAAGCATGGATTCAGCGCCTGGACAGCTCCTATAACACACTGAGCAGGGGCTGCCAAAAGCAAGGGTCTCATCACCACCCAGCGATATCAGAGCCACTGTGCCTAGCTAGAACACTGGGTCGGACACCACTGCTCACCTGATCTGTGGCGAAAAGTGAGGGGAAGCTGCCAAAGGGATCCAAATCACAAATGAATGCCAATTTCTGAATATTTTGGTTGCACAAGATTGTTTCTGTTCAGTAATAATTTCCATTTACTAACAGGATGTGGCTTCTAGTGCACAGTTTTGCTTCTTCTCACACAGCAATAACTAGGATACATGCGCTTAGTACCAAACTGTGCTGCAGTCTGCAGTTTTCTCTCTCTACCTCCCTCTTTGTCATTGGGTGTTCTTGTTGTTTATATTAGTGAGGTTTACACACTGCATCTTCTTGTTTATACTACTGAGGTTGAAACCAATGTGTGCTTATCTGGAATGAAGCTCAAGGAAAGAATTGTCTTAGTTTTCAAGAAACATGCCTAAGATCACTATGAAGATTTCACAAACTTCCCAAATAATGTAATTATCTATACCACCCATATTAAGGGAATATGTTTTATGTTATTAAGAAAGTAAAAGAACATCAGAAGTTTCCCCAGAAATTTTAATGTTTGTCTCTTATGGTTTCAATACCTTTCCATTTGTGCCTTCTACCTCAAAGTTCAGCTCAACAGAACCAGATTTTTAAATGAAATTGAAACAGATTTTTAAAATGAGATGTGGGAAAACAAATTTTCCATATACTCTGCTCTGAACTAATTCTCCTTATCATATCCCCCTCACCCCATGTGAGCTTAGCAGCGGCCTTAAATCATTCTTTGAAGTTCTTATATACTTTCAAAGCCTAAATAAATATTTATTACAGTAATTTTGACTGCATATTTTGGCTTTGCACAGAAGTTAGAAACTAGAAGCTATGGCCCCAGAAAGTAGGTTTTTGTTCCAGAGGAGTCATAGAAAATCAGGTGAATGTTTATCCAGCCTAACTAGATGATTACTGTTCACTTCTCCAAGAGGCTGGAAAATGTTGCCCACATTTGCTAGTGGTAAGATTTAATTCCGTGAGATGTATGTGCATTGGCTATGTTTCTTTGTTTGTCTGTTTTCTGGCAGCACATGGCAACACCTAAACCACTACACAAGCAGTTTTCCAAACAGGAATTATTTCAAGATAATCAAAGAGCTGTCAGCCAGTGCTTGATTGTTAAAAGCAGAAACAAAGTTGCAGACTGAACCAAAACTAGACAAGGCCTTTGCTACTTTTTATCTAATTCCAGTTCTCAGAGTATAGTAATGTCATTTGGCAATCCCTTGCGTGGATATTGATTATAGAAAACTAGTATTCATTGGAGTTTGCTCCCATGTAACTGTTCCTTGTACTGCAGTTTTACTATAGTTCTTTCTTTTCTTTATGGATAGAAATAATACCTCTTAATTCTGCTTCATAAGAGATGAAATACCCCCCCCCCAGTTTTATTTTAAGGGAAAGATAAGGACTATAGCTCAGTCAGTGTTGAGTTAGTATTCTGGGTCATACTATTCTGTTTCCCATAAGATGTCCTGAGGCTACAGGAACTCTCTTTTTCTGACTCACCAACTACCTATTTGACAGATCAGTATAGATATTACACTAACTACATGATTTCTGAAACATGGTCTGATTTTTCAAGTTTGTTTAAAAAGCTCCCATACCATCTTTCTTTCTATATACACACAGCAAATGTTACAAATTTCACTGAACAGACAAGGATTTCTATGCCTGAAACTTTCAACCACTTAATATAGACACCTATTTTTATAGGTACAATTTAATTTCTATTCCACTGATGGAGAACATTTTGGCCTCAAAATATTTTAAGCTACAACTTCCACGGGGCATGCTGTATGACACTGATGGGAACTGTATGACCAAAATGTCCCCATCCTTCCTCTGTAAAAAAATGCCTACAGTATCATAATGATTCAAGTGGAGAAATGGAACCTCAACCATTGCATTTTAGACAGAAGAAAACATGCAGTTACCAAATTGACAATCATTTTGCTCTCCACACCTTTGAAATGAAGACCGGACAATGAAGCATGATTTAAATATGGCCTAATTTTATTTAAATTAAACTAATCTGCAACAGAGTAAGCAGTTAGATTTCCTAAGGGTGCGGTCTTAGACACTATTATATAAAGGCTCAAAGACACACATGTGGCAATGTCCCACTGCATCTTGTCCCAGTCAAATTCTCCTGCCTGGTAGACTGCTGTAGGTTGGCTAACCCTTGTTGACTTCCACCTATCCGTCCTTCCAAGAACATGCTTAAAAGAAAGACATTCACTAGAACCCTGAGAAACCCTTCCCTCTTCATAGATAAATCCTTCATGTGTCATAGTGGCTATCACCAAGAAGTCCAAATGCACCCGCCAAGGCTGGACTGCACTGTCCCACCTAACTCTGAATAAAGTTTTATAAAATGAAACCTCTGAAAAAAAAAAAAAAAAAAAAAAGTTTTACTTTGCCTCAGATATGGTGACTGGATAAACACGCTGAAAACTAAATGCAGGGGAGAAAGAATGCCACAGAAAAGCCCTGACTGAGATGTATAGATGGGGAATGTCTACACAAAGATCACTCTATGGCCTGAATTCCATTGGTTAGTTCGAGTGCAGAACCACTGAACAAACTGTTGGATGGGGAATCAACACACAGGTAAATCCCACTGATTAAATGAGTCTACTCTTATCAGGGCTAATACTAAGATTCTGGCTCACGTGTGACTGCTTCCCATTGACTGTCCTCCCCCAAGGTGGGAAAGTTGCCAATTACCTCCATTTCCTTCCCATGAAGGAGGGATGATTGGCAAAATTGTCTCCCATCTGTTTGGAGGGTGACTAAAATTATATTATTTTGAATGTATACATAAGCAGGGTCAGACCTGGTTATTAATTGAATGGGAGACCAGCAATGAACACCAGGTTCTGTAGGCTATAATTCGAAGGAAGGGACTGTCAAAACCACTTCTGAGTATTTCTTGCCTAAGAAAACCCTGTGAAATTCATGGAGTCATCACAAGTCAACAGGCTACTTGAAGGCCCATACATGAACACACATACCCTGTATCAATACCCATAGACTTCTTTTGGGGGAGTAGGCATAAATTCAGCCAGTATTTATTTATTCATTAGACTTATACCCTGTCTTTCTCCCAAATGGGATCCAAGGCAGCTGGGTACAACCGAACTAGTACATAGCATAGGGCCAGTGGAAAAATTATCTTTTATTAATGGGCTTAGGAACCTAGGAAAATGTGCCAAGCCTGCCTTGTTTTAATGCAATTCCTCTGAAAACAGCTGAACAGTATGTACTCCAAAGAAATGAGACTCCCCAGCCCTGCCCCTAGGAAGTAAGTTATACATGTGTCTTCAGTTTCTACTGTGAAAAAGAAAGAATAATGCTAGCCAGAACTATACAGCTATGAGATCGCATTTAAGCAACAGGGTCAAAGGCATTATGGGGACGAGCTTGAACTCATTAACATTTAGGTCATGACCATTCAGATCTTTTTCTGTCTGCTGAACTGAGAAAGCTAAATGTATGAATCATTGAAAGAAGGGAAGATAAAATGAAACTTACATTAAGTTAAATTATAATTGGTATATAAAGTAAACAGCTAATGATTAGAACCTACTTATACTATTTGTGAATATTCAAAATAGCATAAAGATATGGCTAATACAATTTCAAATTACTGTTTATAAACACAGCAAGTTGTGAACAAGACAAATCTACCTTTACTCAATTTGTAACTGGATATATACTGTGATCAAAAAGTCAAGCTTCCTTTTTCATTTTACAACAAACTGAATGTGCCATGTTAACTGTTTTTTGCTATAAACTATGTATCTTCTGGGAAGTGAAGTACTGAACTGAAGAGGCATTATAAGCAAACCAGGTTTGTTTTAAATGGTTTGATATCTTGGTTTGTCAGCTTTCTTTGTTAAAAATAAAACCCAAGTGAAAAGAATGATATACTGCACCTACCCAGAGAACTTAATACATGCATTCTGCTACATTTAGATTACCTTTCAAATAAAAAGGTGTTGAGATAGCATCCATTTCTATGGCAAGGCAAGGTATACCACAAGTACAAGTAGCTATTAACTCATTCCTAGCCATTCTAAGTAAAGTGAAACTGTTCGCTGCTACAGTCTTAAGCTGTATCCCTTTCACAAGGGCTACTAGATTAATAATACTTGAAAGGAACCACTTTATCCCCTTACTATACAGACGGACATCTTCTTCTGAGAAAATACATACATACATAGATAATAACATAAGCAATTTTATATATGAAATCAATACACTGATTACCCCAAAATTCTATTTTCTAATGTTGAGGAAGTCAGCCAGAGGAATTTATAAAAGATTTTCAAGCCTTGATGACATTGATATTTGCCACACAGAATATTAATCCTATTAAAAGATCAACAAAAAGAAGAGGCCATGATGTATCAAAAAAACGCCTTAAGTAGATTACATAAAACAAATGTAGGAGAGATACTTTTCAAACAATGCTGATTAGAATGTCTAGGTAAAGAATATCTTTAAAAATAAGCACACAACATGCTACAAGACCAGAGATTTCTGATCTATAAAAGATAGTCTTTTGTACAACCAAGAACAGTTTGATACATGCACAAAGTGCTTTAGCACCTTACCTCCTACATACATTGTTTTCAGGCCTACGATACACAAAATTGTTCTGCACAGTTAGAAATCAAACAAACGATGAGTCAACTGTAACTAGCATGAAAACAGCAATGTGAAGAAAAGGGTGCCAGAAAACATGGAACCACCTCTGCACATACACACAGAGAGACAAACATTAAAGTAGATACCTAGTTAGACTGCATACATACATTTCACTTCACTTCATGAAACGTTAGTCTTGTTATTACAACTATGGTAATGCTGAGATAAGCCGCAAACATGCTGAAGGACTACTTAAAACAGCCCTGGTAACATTGCACTAAGTGTAATATAAACATTTTCAAAACAAAGTAAAAAAATGTTTACCTTAATTTAACTTTAAAAAAAACAACACTTTGTATGCCTTCCAGAAACAGACCCCTTCTCAAATGTTTTATAAGAAGCATTTGACAATTATATGCACACAGTACAAACTGAGTTATAAATGTTCATTCACATGTGTAAATCTTGATTTGTGATTAAAATTGATTTTTTTCCACTCAAGAAAAATGAAGTTACGTCATCACAACAATTTCCAGTATCCAAAGTTCACCAGGACCTGGCTGGTAGAACACTGACTTCTAAGAGCCCTCCATTTAGCTTGTCTTTCTGGTTGGTTTGATCTTGTATGACATAAAGATTAGATGCTGGCCTTAACTAAACTCATAAACCTGAACCTATCTACTTAAAATTAAATCCCATGATTTCAAGGGTGAAATCCTAACCAAACTTAGTAATTTGGAACTAAGCCTAGTTGTGTTAGGGGAGAGAATTCTAGGTAACTGTGCTTAGGCTAGGTCACTCTCTTAATTTGTTACTCTAAAAACTGATTTATACAAAAGTGTAATTCAAATATTCTGTATAGCATAACTCACACTGCCCAAGAAAAGATATACAATGACAGTAGCAGCAAAAATGGCAGTGTGTATTTAAAAAGAAAAAAAGAAATATTTATTACGCTGTCAGCTCAGACACCTCCAGTCTCTTCTGAATACAACATGAGTCCTAAGACGACAGACAAATCTGACTGTCAGCTGCCTCAGATCAATACTTCTAGAGCGGTAGTAATTCTCTCTCTGACCCAACAACTGCAGGCACCTTTTGTCTGCCTTCCTATGTAGTTATTTGACTTCTGGATGAGGGTACAGAGATTTAAAGCATAGGTCATTCTGATAGCGGGATCATTTTGTGATAGTATTCTCATCCAACTATCCTCTCTGTTGTAACAAAAGATGAAAGTTGCCTCTTCTGTAAATCAAAGTATATGTCTATCTTTTGCCTTGTGGCATTTGTTGTTTTCTGCTTTAGTAACAAGATTCTAATCTCAAGATCTCAAGCAAAATACATTTGCAGTTATATTCCATTCCATGTATAAGAAAAATAAATTTCCAAATATGCTGTATTCCATATTCGCAAGTTCAACAAAACATCCAGTCCACTGTATGCAAACAGGAAGTGGTATCACTTTGATGTCTCCCTCCTCCGTGCATAAAGTGTGCAAAAGTAGCTCATTTTTTTGTTCATATCACCATATTTCTATTCCAATTCACATTTATGTCACATTCAAGTTATGCTAATGAAGTAAAGAAAGGACAACAATATTAATTTTAGTATTAAAATATACTGAGATTAAAAATAGTGATCCCACTGTATAATGAACCACTGTAAGCTCTGTGTCATAAGATCAAAATGAAATCAAGGGTGTTTCTGTGCTTTAAACTATAAAGTGTGAATATATGTATATCATGAATTCAAAAAAAACCTAAGAAATTAAAGTTTGGTTTACACATTCATTTATCATGCCAAGTTCTATACTTGTTTCTATTCACCAACATATATGGGATAAAGTCATTTCTGCTACTAGGCATAGGGATACCAAACAACCCAAAATCAATCTGACATATGCAATTTACCTGAAATGACTTGAAACTATCCTCTAACCATACACTGTACATACAGGTAGAAATAATGTACCCAAGAAAAGAAAAAGTGGTTGGACAATGATGACTCCAATGCAAGGTACTTTTAAAAGAAACCTCTAGCCCACAAATTTAGTCTCCAAATACTAAAATAGTTCAATGGCATGTCAAAAACACCCATAAAACGTCAACAAGTGACAAAGGTGTCCATGAGCCCAACCCACATAGAAGTTCTCTATACAAGCCCCAGTGAAGTGGACGGGAACTGCGTGAGAGGATGATATACCACTGTGGAACATCTATTTATTTCAATGGATCTTCAGTGGGGGGAGATCATAGTGGCTTATGCCCACATTACTTCATTACTCACACCAAAATAATGGCTAACTTTAATCAGATATATATATTGAGAGAGAAATAACAAAGTTATTGGTCACAAGCCAACCAGCATTAAAGCAGTTACGCCCCATTCAGCAAAATCTTATGCACACTCAGATGTAAGCCTGACTGAGTTCAGGGGTGATTACTATCAGATAAGTGTCCATAGTACTGAAGTACCAAGCAAGTGCTTAACTTTCTCACTTAAATGCAGTCAGTCTTTGAACAGATTTTGTCTAATGTTTGTGGATCTAAAAATAGCTGAGGATAACAATGAATGTAAAACAATTCTGGTACATTTTTTTTCTTTCTACAAAAAAAGGCTTTTATAAATATATAATCCCTGTCAGTGGTAAGAAAAAAAAGATAGTACTGTTTAAGCATGTGAATAATTTTAAGAGGGAAGTGTCAAAGATACATCATGCTATCCTTGTACATATTTTGCATTTCTTCCATTGGTATGTAATACAGAACATATAAAGAAAATACTTTTTTTTTCTTTCAAAACTTTGCTAGGAGAAAACCAATGTCGTAAGCTAATGTTAAATCTGGACAGGTGGAGTCATACATTTAATCCAAAAAGGTAATGCCCAAAATTAATGCTCTGATCTAAATTACATTTTTCACAGTAATTGTTTGCTATCTTCCACCATCAGCTGCCCTTTCTGAAACCACGACCTTTTAAAAAAAGTTTTCTGGATGATCACCTTTTAATTCAATAAAGCAATGACTTCCAGAGTTCCACTGTTGGAAGATCTAAAACATTAAAAATGAACTTCTTTTGTATTTTAGAGTCATGGAGTTAAACAGGTTAACGTATGGTCTACACAGTGCTGGTTTCAACACGCTGTCTCTAAAAACTGAGACAGTCATTGGACTTGTTCTTTTGACAGTCAACACAGGCACTACAGGCGCTCCAGAGTGGGTGCTGAACTACTCCTGACTTGCTTGCTGTACTGCTTTATCCCCCAGAAGAAATTTAATTCAGAAAGAGGTTTGCTTAAAAGAAGCGTGAAATGTATCATCGTCTCACACACATATCTACAAAACCTTCCTTCCTCTTATGCCTAGCCCGAGACGGGTACTGACATAAATGCCTTAAAAGGAGCAACGCGCTCAGGTAGCACAAACCTGTCACTTCGCAACCCCATTTGCTTTCATCAGGGAGACTAACCAAAAATGCATAACACATGACAAAGAACGGATACACACCCTCGCTCCAGCTGCCACACCGCGTAAAAAAAAAAAAAATCTATCACGGGCTCGGAACGGATGCTGGCCAATGCGGACTGGACTCAGTCCCTGACAGCCGCACCACTAGCCCTCGCCCTCTCCCCGGCGGTTCTGGCGGCCGCCTAGGCGAGCGATTCAGCGGCGGCTCCTGCCCTGGACACGCTGACGCTCTCCTGGGCTTACGGTAGGGCTCTCTCTAAGCAGCGCGAGGCGCGCTGTCCTTTTCTGCCTCCTGCAAAACCTGCAGCAATCACGCATTAGCCGCGCGGCGGTGCCGCTTTTTGTTCCAGGCGCGCGCCCTACCCCAACGCCTCCCCGCCCACGGCGCAGCTCCTCCCCCCCCCGCGCGCGCCCTGTCGCGAGAGAGAGTCCCGTCTCGGGGGTCAAGGCAACCTCCCCTAGCTGTCCTATTGACCAACCGCTGTAATCCAATTGTACTGAGATTTATCCGAGGGCGAGGGGGGGAGGAGGGAGCGAAGCAGAGGGGGAATACAATAAGAGAAAAGAACCTGCCGGGTAGGTGGGGGGGATACTGGCACGGAGTGGAAACAACGCACTCTGAACACCCGCCCGCCCGAACCCTCCATTGAAACACCGCAAATGTCAACAGCCCAAGATGAAAATGAATGGGCAGAAAAAGCGGCGGCGGCGGCCACAGCGCTTCCAGGACCGAGCCGCCAGCCCCTCCTGGAACTCGGGCAACTCGTGACCTCCTTCCAAGTCCTGGACCCACGGAGACAAACCGCACCCCCCCCCCGCCGCCGCGCCCCGCTCTCGGAAGCCAACAAGCCGCCGAAGTTGTCGACGGCACTCGGAATGCCATAACAGGCGGCAAGGGAGGGGAGGGAGGAGGCAGAGAGGCGGGCGGAGGGCTGCAGTTTTTAGGCGCCGTTGCAGAGCGAGGAGAACCCCCGAAGCATGCAGACAAGTACGCGAGCGAAGTCAAGAGCGTTTTACCGGCGGCGGCGGCGGCGGCGGCGGCGGCGGGAGGGGTGTTCAACAGCCTCACACCATCTCCGTGAGGTAACTTCGGCAGCACAGCCCCGGCAGATTCCTTCACTCACGGGGAGGCCCTCCTCCAGAGAGAGAGGAGACAGAGAGAGAGAGAGGGGGAAAAAGAGGTGCGAATCCCGAGCGACCGAAGGCTCTCCTGCCGGCCAGCCCCTGCCTCCTCTCCGGCGGCAGGGAGAGCCGGGGGAGGGAGGCTGCCTGACTCGCCTGCGAGCTCAGCCACCCAGGCAGCTCAGTGGCAGCAGCCGCTCTGTGAAGCCCAGCCTAGCGGCAGGCGGCACAACCACCAGGTTGCACGAGCTCCTGAATGGGGGGCGCGAGCCAATCCCCGGGCTCAGCGGCGCGCGCGCAGGGAGCCCCGTGCACAGGCGCGCCCGGACGCCGCCGCCGCCGCCGCCGCTGCTGGCAAACGGCGGTGTTCGTCGTCGTCGTCGTCGTAGTACCAGTAGTAGCGCAGCGGCTGGAGGGGGTGGCGGGATTGGTTCTGCTGGATGCACGGCTGAGGAAGAGGAGAAGAGGCTGGGCGCGAGACGCGAAGGCGGCGGTTTGGTTTCCCCCGCGGCTGCCCGCGCAGTTAAAGGGGAAAGTCTGATTATTATTTTTTTTAAAAAAAAATTTGTTTAAAATTCCGCCCAGGCGTTTTGCACGTCTCTCGTAAGGTCCCGCTGCTGCCCTTTTTGGGTGAGCGTGCGCACAACTGGGAGTGGTTTTCGCCAGCAAGGTAGCGGGAGGCAACGCTGGCGCGCTCGGGGCCGGGGGAAGCGCTTTGGGCTGGAGACCAGGGCTTGCGAGCGGACAGGAGGGGAGAGGGTGGGGTTTCCTCCCTGCGCTTCCATTCACATCTTAACCAGGGAGCGGGGGAGGTTAAAGATAAGATGGGTCTTTCCCTGCCCGCACTGAACTATATAAACATGCTTTCCTTGCTCTCCTCCGTTCGTTCCCTGCCGTAATTGCACCAGAGGAGCATTTTATTTGCATGTTACTATGGCCTCCCGAGAAATACGGCGGGGATAGAGGAAAGACAGAACCGGGAAGGGATTTGCTAGCAGACCGAGGAGCCTAAGAAAAAGTAATATTTCTAGAGTGCTTGAAGGTCCGTGGATTTTTTTCCCAAGAAAATGGGCGTGGATATGCATTGTAAAGGGACTTCTTGTTTATCTTTTTTTAAAGGAGATAATGTCAGTAATGCAGCAGGGCCTCTTGATCTGTTTCAGTTGTGCAAAAACGGCAGACCTGGAACATATTGCCTGCAGGATTTGCCTGATTTCTGCATATAGATTTTATCAATAATTCATTCCATCATACCACAGTACTGCAACAACCCAGATTGGTGACATGGTTTCTATATATGGTCTCCCCTCCTCTCAGTCATTCGCTGGAGTTTTCCATGAGTGTTCCCCATCATTCATAAGAATTCTGTGTACCTAAGCAGTACCACTCACTTTCAAATTTGTTTTCTAGTCTCTGCGTTTTTCAGCACTGAAAGTCAAGATTATGATTTCAGAAGGGCAGCCGACACTGCTCTGCTTGAGGATAGTTGTCTCTGCAAGGAGTTGAATGTTAGCCCCCTTAATGTCTATGATTCAAGAGCTGGAGTAGGAATCATGTAGCCTTCCATGTGTTGTTGAACTACAACTTCTATCATTCTTATCATTGACTCGTCTAGGGCTTCTGGGACCTTTAGTCTGACGACTTCTGAAGGGTATCATACTTTCTACCCCTAGTCCAAGAACCTATTGAGGTCAACCTGAATTCATGGCTCCAGAACATAGGCATTGCATCTTACCAGAAAAACAACATAGCTTCTTGAAGTAATGCTTAGTCATAGTTGATTAATGCCCGGGTTTAATTTTTTTTTTAAGAGAGATATAAGTCTCAGATGGCTTTAAACAGAAACAAAGGAGTCACAAGCTTCTTGTCCTAGCATCAAAGCAAGGAAAGAAGGCTTCAGAGGCGCTCTGTATAGCCCAATAGCTCTGTATAGCCCAATAGTCTTGCCAAAACTTTTTGTAGTTAACTTCTGTTTTAGCACATCCTGACTTATTCATGAAAGACCCCAGCCGAGATTAGAATAGCCCTAGCCCAAACAACCACAACTGTATTCAGCAGGTGGGGACAAGTAAATTGCACAGCTTACTACTGTGAACTGGCCTGGCCTTTGGTACCCTTTAGATATCGTTTTGATATCATAATTCGGCCCTGCTCTGCTACCAGCCAAGTGTTTGTGAGGCCACCGAACAAGCACGAAGCTAGGCATGGCTATTATCTGCTGAGTCACATTTGTTTACGCCAAGGAAAGCCAGATACTGCCAGATCTGCTTTAGGGGACCTCCCGATTCATTATTAAAACAAAGAGACCTCTGCCCCAACAGGGCACCCTGGCAAACTAGTGCTTAAACTGCCAAGCTAGCCGCCTCTACATACTGCTCATACTATTGTCAATTCGGACCCTAACTCAATCATGTAAATTCTGACCTTTCGGAGACATTGTCTCCAGCCCACAACTCATTGTTTTCACCCCAGACTAGCCTACGGTCTCCCCATAAAAATCCCCAGTTCTGAGAGATCTTCGGATCTCTCGCTGGAACGCTCGGACTTCACTGGACTTCCATCCCGCCTTGCTGTCGCTTCTTCTGCGAGCTCCCCTCGACCGCTATGCTGGGTTTCCTTCTCTCCAATTGGCTTTCCTCAGGACTACAAGAAAGGTGACGTATCACCCATTTCCCCCAAACTCTCTTTTCCATTTCTTATTTGTGTTTTTCTTAATAATTGTTTAATAAATATTGTTGTTAGTTTGAACTGTCTGACTGCTCACTGACCCGACGCTGTATACACAGGGTAAAAGATCCCCGCTAAGTTACCCTGCCTCTCGCTATCCAAGAGAGTGCTCCAGCTAATTTCCCCCACCTTGGTGCATTTGTTTGGTTATTTGGGCTCCCCTCCCGGAACCCCCAAGTCACAGGGTAACACTACGATGGAGTAGACCTTTTACAGTCATTTCAGAAAACTGTTTCAAGCTTGGACAGCTACACCTACAAAAGTTTGCTTATTTCTTTGAAAGTATCTTTAACCTGTCTTTCATCTTAGGATATCATATCAGTTGTCTAAAATTCTCCAGCAATACATTTTGATTGAAACTGACAAGTACTCTGTCAAGCCTCTTGTCTGGGGTGAAGCAGTTTCTTGTGTATTAATTGGTATAATCTGCATGTGAAAGAACAAGTCTTTGTTGCCTAAATTATACAGATCAAACCTTTAATCTTCAAATAATGGTCTTTAACCTCCATTTCTTTCATACAGGTTAATCTGGAGCAGTTGGAGAATCATTAGTCTCCAAATATTTTGGTCTTCTGCTTGTAGAAGTCTCAGCCAGAATTGCCAATGGAACCAGACCAGCCCTACCATTAGGCGGAATCACATGGTGCTGGCAGAAGGGATTGGAGAAGTGCACTGCTGATGGGTGGGTTTACAAACCCAAGAGTATTGAGGCTCATATTAAGCATTCAACAGTAAGAATAGTGGGTTTGGTTTAACTGATCTCACCCATACATTCCAATATCAGACCAACATTGGGAGGAAAATGGAATGTAACTTAAATTAAAAATACATAAACATCAGTTTTCATGCCTGACAGTGCCTTCAATCTTTAGTGTAAGGAAGTTCATCTGACATAATGGGAATAATGTGAGAGTAGTTTCAGGGTACCATATTCTGTTAGTAGGAATGGTGAATTGTTCAGCAGTGATAAATGGTGATTCTCTCTTTCCCCTTGGTGAATGTGAGCATGGGATCTTTGGTTTACCTGAAGAGGACTGAGATTTACTCATAAATTTTGGGAAACAAGTGTTCTACCTTATTGGGTTATAAAGAAGGGAACAGTTTGAATTGAGGAAATGTAGGGAGCTGCTAACACCTTGCTGGTTTCAGTGTGGAGTCTTGTGAATCATCTGGTGTAAAGTGCTTAGTATCAGCATATTGTACTATGTTGTCTGGCAGATTTAGTACCGAGCGTGGTGGGGGAGACCATGAACAGTTTCAGTTGGATTGAGGTGTGGCAGGTGGGGGGGAGGTGATGTAATGCAATTCAGATAGAAAAGCATATATGTCTTTAAATAATCTGGAGCCTTTTTTGAAAGTGAGGAACTGATAGTTTTGAATGAACTGATGGAAATTCACCAAAAATCAATTTGCCACCTGCATTTTCTGCACAAATCTTCTAGTCAAGTTTAGCAAATGGAGTAGCAGAACAAATGCTTACGGCATGTTTCACCCATTATAATCCTTACCCTTTTTAAATCAATAAGACTTCTGCCACTGAATTTGATGGGACCGATGATTTAGCTTTAATAATTTGCTACATTTGATCTTAAGAACTGAAATGGTTGAAGTCATAGCTGGGACCAAAATTTTCATACATCAGAAACTATGCATGCATTTTCACTTGTTCTGTTTTGTTTAAGGAGGAACAGAATGTTTCTTAGGGCAATTTCTCAAATTCCTGCTTGATGCATTCACAGATTAATATGTTTCAAGTGCCATAATAATCTTGCAGATTAGCTTTTGTTTTGTAACTGTACTTTATAAAATGCTTCTAGGCCTGCATGGTGGACAACATGGCCTAAAACACTATAATTTTTGATCCTTCACAAATGTGTTTGATGAAAAAATATCTAAGCAAAGGGTTTCCTTTGCCCACATGCCAGATTTTATATTTAGATATCACCTGAGGCTAAGAACATGAGCAATACCATCATGCTTAGATATTCTTTAACCCATTCATTCTCAGCTCCCTTTCTGCTTCAAAGTTAAACCAGAATGCCTTTTGACAGTTTTATTCTTCCTGTGAAAGAGCTGAAATGTAAATTGTAAGATAGATAGCATGTGTAACTAATTTCAAACAATTCACAACCACTAGTCATTGACATTCTGTGGCATGTTTCTTAAGAGATTTTTTAAAAAACAGGAACACAAGCTTTCAATAACACAGTGGAAGTTAAATCAGTCAGTCTGAGGAAAGGTGAAGTGAGCTATGTACAGGAGTCAGGTGAGCCAACATATCTTTAGATGATCATTATTCATAATGAAATCTTTCTACAGGAGTTCAGTGGTGCATCAAACATGATTCATCATCTAAGTTTTCCCCATAGTATCAAAGAAAGGGCACATTCCCCACAGGGTTTCTCCAGTTCATGGACTGATATATGCTAATAACTGAAGGTGATGATTATCAGAATAGATTAGTGTTTCTTTAAGGAAAAGTCTGAGGTATTAGCCAGTTACAAGGGCGAATGAAGAACTCTGCAAAATTTCACAATTTTGGCTGTCAAGATTACTTGGCTACAAAGATTTTCCAGAAGTGCTACTTTCTCAGCCTGCCAAACAAAGCATCTCAGCAAAATCTCACTTGAAAAACAGTGCCTGAAGACCACATCAGCTCTGACCAGAATTAATAAAGATTCTTCAGCCCTTGTCCAAAATCTAGAAGGATATCAAGGAAGAATGCTATGAAGTATCCCTGCTTCTCACTTTAGACTACAAACAGATAGTAGTGGGTTAAAAGAACCAAAGGCCTGACAGTATAAGGCAGATTCTGATAGTTTTAAAAAAAATACTCATTGTTTTTAGCTAGCCACAGCCTTATAGCTAAATGTCACAATGGAGTTTTGACGATTTTCAAAGTCCTATCCAGATTATTATTCTGACATACAGCATTAATTCTGCAGGCTAAGCAAATCACAAATTCTTGTTATATCTATAGCACTTCTTCATCATCATCATCACCATCACACAGAAAGGCACACACAGGTTACCCATTTTCCCTGGCTTTCTGAGCAGAATGGACAGCAATTTTAGATGCACATGGATGCATGTGCACACGCAGAAAAACCTGTGCTGAAGCTAAGGATATCTGAATCAGGTCTGATCATTTCAGGATTTCTCAGCCATGACTCCCTATTACCCTACAGTTCTGAGAGACGTCACGAGGGGCTCTGCAAGAGACTGTGACGGGGGGGGGGAGCACATTTTTGAGCTGCAGATACAATAATTTTTTTACAGTGATTCCCTGAAGCATGAAAAATCATTCCAAGTGCTTTTCCAGGGCAAAAAGACTGAGAAAGGCTAAGCTAGGTGGAAGGATTTAGGAACCTTATATTTTTTGTTTTGCATTTCTTAGAGCAAAAGAATTCAAGTATTTAAAAGATGTGGGGAAAACAAAAAAACAAAAAAAATGACTTCTCAGATATGGAAAATCCTTGATGAGAAGAATATTTTTGTTTTTCCTCCCAGTCTTCATATAGACTGAAGGACCATTCTGACTCCTCTCCAGACTCATCTTTTCCTGCCCTCCTCCAGCCATGCATTGGCTGAGGTGAGAATGTGGTGTAGCCAATGATCTGTACCAGCTATGTCCCAATAACTGGCTTGCAGCAACAACAGTGTCATTTCCTGAGACCTCCAGAGGACCCGCAAGATGTCCTGGAAGATTCCTTCATAGCTCTTCAACAATCCTCACTTGGCTTCCTCGGACCCCTTCTTACCAGTCAGGTCATAGTTGTCGCAGGGAAAGGGGGTGCAGGAAGCTGAGCAAGAATCATTGCCACCACTTACGCCAGGAGGTAGCTGTAACCATGTTCCATGCTTGGCTTTCCTCAAAACTCTTTCTCCTTCCTGCAAGAACCTTTGAAAAACCATCATTTCCAAGAATGTTTTCACAGAGGAAAGAAAACTGATTAAATCGTCTGTTCCCCCACCTCACAGCAACAAATAATTTAAACAAGTGCATCCCTAGTATATGAGTATAGTAACATCAACAAGTTTGGATAAACGTGTAAACCAATTGTTGGAAGCAGTCAATTTTCTTAAAAATTCAATCTGTGTAATGAATTAGTAATGAAATAGCTGTTACTTTTTCTATCTGATTTTTTTTTAAGCACATGAAAAGATAAAGTTATGAAATAAATCAGGTGCACTCTTGCAGCTTAGTTTTCTATCAGTGTCTGCTGAGAGGTCTATGGGACTTTCTCCCAGGTGGAAGTAGAATCTAAATCATAATCAATACAAATCAGTACAAATCTTTGAAACTTATCTCAATGTAAAAAATAACACTGCAGTAATCAAAAAAACAAAAAAATCAACAAGCAATGTAATATTTATGTTCTTAGCTGTGATTACTTCCCAGTCATGTAAAATGTAAGATATGTAACCAGTCAGAGAGGTTAAAAGAGGAAAACAAAAAGATCCACATATGTGTTTTAAAGCCATCCTTCCTACAGTACTACTGTTCTGCCCCGACCCCTTGTGGGGCTGATGAAGACAGTAGCTGCATTTTTCTGCCTTGGGTGAAGCCAAGGATGAACTTGATAATCTGTGTCTATTTTGCATTTCCCAGAGCATTTTTATGGGCTTTGATATTATTTCATTCTTAACCTATTTATCGTTGTGTTGTCTATTATGAATTTGGCTAACTGGGCTTTTATTTACTGTGTTGAAATTTGCCTGTTTGTTTGTTTATGGTTAGGTGTCACATGTGGGCCAAGGTGGGTATGCAAATTCAAATAATTGAGTGATCGGTACCTCTGAGGTATCACACAGTAAAGGATTCGACCCCCCAGGAGGTGCCCTCACAGAATTCTAATGAGGGACCTTCTGTTGGAAGACATGTCCCTGAGGGAGCTGACAAGTAGATTGTATCAATGACTTGCTGATTCTGTAGTAACCCCCCAGCCAGGCCCTCCCCTTACTCAAGTGGGAATCTGGCTGATGTAGGTTGTGATGGCAATATTGCATCAGATGAACCTTCTGCTGAGGTGTTTCACTATTAAATTGCTCTGAAGAGCTGCACTGTTTTCATTCTAGGGCTGCACTTTGCTAACTCTTTTGTACACTGCAGAATGACTTAACATAGGTCAAGTCAAGCCCATTAGAAAATCCAGTTTTGTCTGCATTCACTGGATGGGAGGAGGCAACCATTTTCTGGAAGGAAAAAATAAGTAACAAAAAGTATAATATTTGTAAGGACTTAAACCCAGCCATTTTGCATCCTTCAGGCAATATGTGTGTGTATCTCAAATTCTTCCAGGGTCAAAATCTTTTATGTGCCAGATCTACAGCATTCTGCCCCCTCCGTGTGTAGGGGGAAAAACACTTGGGAGCTTTGTGAAAAATAAAGGAAAAGTTTGGTGGTATACATTGGGTAATGAAGTGTCCAAAACTACAGGAAGACAATCATGTGTTACTATATCAGGCAAATGATTCATTTCTAGTGTTATTATTTTTTCGTTACACTATACCCTTCCTTTAGTTGGCAGAAGGCAGAGGAGAGGGCTCTCCTCTCCATCTTAACTTTGCACCAACTCTGCCAAATAAAATATTTTTTTAATTCAAAGTATTTTAGAGGGTTTTTGGGGAGCAGGGGGAATAAAGGATATCACACATTTTTTTAATCAGACATTCAGCCCTATTCAGGAGAGATTTCATGGAAACGGGTGCCTAGCAATGCACATACACAGATCAGCTGCTGAATGAAATCCCAAACCAGCTGTATTGATCAGTATTTCTTTTTCCTTCTCCTCAAGTTGTTGAAACTGAAGCTGAAAGTACTTTCAAAAAACAAAACAAACCTTGATTTAGCAACAATGGCTGCTGCTTGCCACATCTTGTCTTCCTTCCTCTCTCTCCATATCCACTGACACTGGGCGGAGGCAGGAGAGCAACAAGTAATTATTGACTCATTCTCAAAGGACATTCTCGTCATTTTTTTTTACCCCTTGTGTTTTTTACACCCAGGAAAGACTTTTTTTAACAACAGGAAGTGATAGGAAAATTACTTCTTCTTTATTCCCTGTTTCAAAAATGTCTCTCCTGGGCCTAAAATGGTTAGTGTTTTCATGATTTGTAAACTTTTATGGTTAAGTTTTTAAATTGAGAGTTACCTTGGATCTCACACTGGTAGAAAGATAGCATACAAAGAAATAAACACACACACATATGTGTGTGTGGACTTCACAGATATTCTCACAGTGAAGGAGCTCCTACCCAAAGGAAGCTGTGAACTCCTGGTCTCTCCCCCTACCCATGTCTTTCAAGATCACAGTTCTGAGCTCTCTTTTACCTTGCCCTCATATTTTCTGACTGGGATTAAGGACTCATTTACTAGACATCTTCTTTGATCCATCCATTGAACTTTGTCTCCAGGCTTCTCCTTTTCCCTTTTCCCTTTTCTTGGCTAGTGTGGTCTCCTCTCTCATTTCTCTCATTCTGTTTCTTGTTCTACATGCTACTTCCCATGTCAACACCTTTCCTCCTTCATCTGTGTGTCCCCCAACTTTCTTTTCATCCCAAGAGAAAATTGAAACTATGCCTTGTTAGATTATTTACATTTTAGATTTGTGTTTTGCATGAAATTCAATACAGTGCATCAACATGCATACAATTGCCTTGTGTGTCATTATCATCATCATATAACCCCACAAAAATAGATAATGATTATTACTTAGCAACATTATTATGACAATGGAGGTGGACAGGAGGTAAAGAATTTTCAGCAATTAAAAGGCTATTTTCTTAGCATCCTGAGACATATTTCCTTTCTCTCGTGAACAAAAAAATATTGCCCTTGAGGGGAACTGCTTAATGAGAGGAATTCTGCTAAATGGCTACTCTTATGCACATACTTAACAAGTATTGTCAAAGAAACCATGGTGAAATTAAAAGGGGATTATCTGGTACCATGCATATCCTGGCACATTCTGGAATGCAATCTCTCAACAGGTCTCATAGCCAGATTCCCAAGGGGAGTACAAAAATGTAGTTCTTTTGGTCCAGATTAACTGACTAATTCTGGCAGCATTCATTTTCCTTAGGAAGCCGCCGCCTTCTCCTTCTTGCTATTGTTGTTAAAATCATAGTCACTTTAAATACACCTAAGGTTGTCTGCCTAACTTCTTGATTAATAAAAGTGTATTGTTACCAGGCCATACGCCCCTTCTCCACGATATTGTTTGATTGGCAAAACATATATTTAATTGGCATGAAATATAAATTATATCATGCTGTAACTAGGAACTGGCTGGCAAAAGAGGAACTGGCTGTGTGTGTTGCAAAACTAAGGATGAGACCTCAATGCATGGCTAGGAAACATCCAGACAATGAACTTCAAGATATTCTTCAACAACTTGATCTTTAGAAACAATGGCACTGAAACTGCTTCCACAGAAGGACTGATTATCTTCAACCTTCCCCCTTTGTCCAGCAAAAACTCTCTTTTTCCCCTCACCTGTCCAGCAATTAAAGAGCTATCAGAATTCCAATCAGTTCCTTTGTCATCTAATGCTAAGGCCACTAGCTTATTACAGACCTCATTGTTTACTCCACCACCTCATTGTTTACTCCGCCAGACAGCCAATTACACCTCCCACTCAGGGAAGAAAAAGAGTAACTCTTGGCTTTTTGCCAGATAACTTGTAGTACTTTTGGTGTACTGACCGCCACTCTGCCACTCCAATGTCCAATTTGTAATAACCTTGGACATCTAGTCTAAGCCACTCTCTCTTCTTCACTTCTCTCAGAACTGGTAGATATCATCCACTTCACCCTAAACTCTCACTATCCAAACCATTCCTCCCTTTTCCTTCAGTTAACCTTGTGTGATTGCATGACTGCTTGGATTTTTATGTATGATTGATTACCCTAATAAAACAAATAAGCCTACTTTTGACTCTCATGCTATTTTTTTTCTATGCTAGTACTGGTAGACATGGGTTCTCATAAGGTTACCCCTCCTCACAGGCCAACTCTTGAGCTAATATTCCCCACAAAGGTGGGATCGCAAAGGTGCTGGCATCATGGGTGGACCCCTGAGTCACCCACCTTTTGGGGTAACAGTACCATCATCATCCCTATCCTCTTCCTCATCACCATCATCATCCATACCAGGTATGTATATAACCACTTTCCATGGCTTGTGTTTTGGTATTAATCTCCATAGGAGCCCTGTAAGGTATATTTTCTGAGAGGCAGTGATGTGCCAAATTTGCATGGTAAATTTAATGACCATGCAAGGATATGAACATGGATCTCTCTGTTCATAGTCCAGTACCTGAAACATCATACTAGTTCTTTCAGAACTCTAGTTACGAGTTTTTATATAGTTAAAAGTTTATACATTTATAAAAAAATTGTACCAAGACTGAAACTTAGTGGTAGAAAAACATAGTAATTAATTTGTTGAAATTGCATAGCTACATGGCAAATTAATAAGATGAATAATTATAATATGCAAATTAGCTGCCTGGACTGAAGGGACTAGAATATGAGAATCCTATATAAAGTAACGTTCTCTCTTAGTATATACACTAAAACAAACATGTTGGGGCCTCTATTATTGTGCCAATTGTACAAGAAATCTTCCTGTTCCCTCCTCTTAGGTGAAAGTGCATTAAGCAATGTAGAAACCCTCCCTGGAATCTCCAGAGAGGCTTTTGGGAAAAGGACACAGAAAGTTGCATCAAGGAGGCATGGATGGCAAATTATTCTGGAACAGGCCTCCCACTCATGCAATTCTTGGCTCAATCTCCACGTTACTACCAGAAGAAACGCGCTCAGAAAACAGGCATAAGTATAGATCTCAGTTGCTGAGTGTTTCTTGGTGTGGATTAGTACTTTGCAAAGCAAGCTTAGCATCTGTTATGATTTACTGATAATGTCATTCTTCATAGGGCATTTCAAGAGATCCTGAACAATGCTCAGCATTATTTCACAACAGATAATTATTAAACTGAAAAATAAATAGTACATAAAAACATTGGCATGTAATGCCATGTTTATTCCCATCCAGCTTTATTCTATTTATCAAGTTGTTAAATATTCAGTGTTACTTGGAAAATCTAGCATAGTCATTTTATTTGGAAGCCAAATTGCTTTTCTTTTTACCATGATTAGCAAGGAAAGGAAAAACAAGGCACTGACTTCTGTTATTTATGCTTAGGTATGTGACATCAATATGCTACAGATTGCACAAAATACATAAGAGTATTGTGACAGATCTGAGAGAGGTTTACAAATGTCAATACTGTATGAATGCTCAAGAAAGGTGAAGAAGATGTACTCAACTAGGCATTGTGTTATGAAATCTGCATTGAAAAATAAAGGAGTAGAAGGTGTTTGATTATTTCTTTATTCTACACTAAACATTTTCACAAGGAGTTAAGGTTTAATAGTTTGTGAGAAAAAAAACTATTTGTACAACCACTGAGCTTGGGGCCAGTGCTTGAAATTTCTGTACATCTGTCAACCAGTACATAGCAGGCTGAAAAGTTTATCACAAGAAGCTGGTAAATCGTAGTTGAAGCAGAATAATACTTTCTTTGGCTGGGACTTATTGCACATGTTCCTCTTCTGTTGTTCTCCCAATGGGAGACCATTTTAAAAGTGTTTCTTTTATTAACACACACACAGAATCTGTTAATGACTTCTTTTGTAAAAGAAACACATTCCAAGTAGTCTCCCACTGGGAGAACAACAGAGGAAGAATAACTTCATGTGATAAGTCTCAGTCAAAGATGCTATTATCCTGCTCTAATTGTGATTTATCTGCCTTGTGTGATAGACTCCTGCAGCCAGTACAACCCTCAGAATTACTTTTTAATTCTTTTTTTCTATGGGCTTAGGATAAGATCCCCTATCCTTCCATGTGGACAATATAGATTCCCCAAAGGAATCAATGTAGGCGTTAACTTTTCCTTCCCCACTGGAAAGGTCACCAACATAGTATCACATGCATGTAACTTGTCATAGGAGAGCTGTTACCACACCTTACACCCTGCAGGAGAGGGGAGGGATATTTTCTCTACTTCTTTGATGCACAAAAGGACTGTTGAGACTCTGGACTGCTTCAGACACATGGGGATAGTGAGGGGAGGAATCTCTTCGCCACTCAATCACCAGACTCTTATGCAGTTAATACATGAAGCCACTTGTGAAACACCATGACTTGCATGTATAGTATTTTCTGTTTTGCTGCCTCTCCAATGGTTGGAGCAACACGTCCCCATTTGTACATTGTGTATTGTATAGCAGAGTCCTTCTCTTTTTCTTGCTCTCTCTTTCATTCTCTCTCTGCCCCCACCTCTTATTCTAACCCTCCTACCTATGTGTTTTAGTCCTTGTCTCCCCATGTTTTTGTTCACTCAGTCCAATGGTGAGTATGCAACTCTATCCTGGAAAAATGAAACTCTCTGGTTCTTCTACAGAGTCCCATTTTTGGGGGGGGGGGATTGTAATCATACCTTTCACTCCCCCATCCTTCTGGATAGCAAAATTGGTGAGAAATATGGCTAGGAAACATGTGGGAGGTTATTGGCTACAACTGTGTGCTAGGTAAGCCAGGTCATAAGTTGAAGAGAATTAGAAGGAAACCACTCACATTAATGGGTTTGGGATAATCCTGTTAACAACCTGACCTCCAAATACGACAGAAGATGAAACTGCCCACGTGAAGCAGTCAAGCATCCCTACTGTGCACATATACTGAGATCTTTCCTATTAACTTTACCTGACCAGGACATTAAGACACTGTCATGACTACCACCAATGCTTTGTCACCTAAAGTTAAGACAAATTAGCTGGACCCCTTTGTTTGCTCTGCCAGAAAGGAATTAATGCACACCCCTTCAAGGGTAGGAAATAGGATATAAAAAACACAGCTCCAACCCAGGTAATTTGCTAGTACATTGGAGATCACATTGGAGATCACAATGGACCCTGGACTCCTATTCCTCTGTGCCCTCAAATTCATGTTTGAGCTGCTCCACTTTGATCTTCTGCTTCAGGACTGGTAAATATCATGCCTTCCACCTAAAATCTCTCTCTATCCAACCTTTCTTGCCTTTTTCTTCAACATCCTTGTATGGTTTGTGAGATTGCTTGATTTCTTGTGTGTGTCTATTAATTTCCAACAAAATGTTCTGTTTAACTTTCAACTGGAGTCCTCTGTACAGTTAGTACTGGTATATACAAATGAAAAGATCCTGCCATTACCTTCTCTCGCAGGCCTCCTTTGAGCTAGTAATTCCCCAAATCCTAAGAAGATGCTGGCATTGCTGGTAGACTTCAAAGTCCCCCATTTTTTAGGGTAACAAAACTGTCCCCTATATGGCAAAGCCAGTGGTACTTAAATGATCAAATTACATCACACAAATAATCTGATTGTATGCAACAATGTTCCCTTTTCAGTTGCTTGCAATAGCAACAGGAAAAAAATGCTAGCTAGGTGTGCACAAGAAAACAATGCTCACAGAAATCTGGATCTGGCAATGATCTGAGGAATATGAGCTTCAACCTTGGGGATGCTAGCAACATTTTTAAAGGGAGACAGTCAAAGTTGATATAAGCCTGCTGCAGTGGTAACTTGGTGAATCAACACTGATGCAATTTCAGTCAATGGGTCTCCTATAGTTCAGAGGCCCAGTAGGAGTCACACCATGTTTGTAAGTTTCTTTTATGGAAATAGATGCAAATACTACTGGGCATGATCTGGCCAAAGTTGAACTCAGCCAAATGGAAGAATTAAAGCTTAAATCGTCCCTCACAAATCAATGGAATATAGAAGTATTCTTTTAAAAAATGGAGGTTTGGATGGGAGTGGGTTAATGACAATGGAATGACTGCAAATGCTTTCTCTTATCTGTGGCAAAGTTGCAAAGCAGTCTTTTCCCTCCTGGGGGAAATGTAGGGATGTTACTGGGTAAATTGTTCGAGAAAACCCAAATGGTGGTATTTTTTCCTCCTAATTCTGAGCTAAAAGTGATGTGATCTAGGTGTCTGTATGCAATAAGAGCTTTTGAGAGGGACTAAAACAGGCAGACATGGGAAAAGACAGGCGTTTTAAGACTTCAGGTACTTCAAGATGGAAGAAAGTACTTCAAGTGAAAGAGCATTGTGCTTCTATTCCTTCTCTCTCACTTTAATAGCTATGCAACAATTATTCTAAAACATTTTAAAAATGAGTAAAAGTAATTGTGCTGAGGTAATTTGGCAGAATGCATAGAACAAAAAGTGTGAAAAAGGAAAAAGAAAAATGCAAAATCTGTCAGTCAAATCAACTGAGTATTTGCACTTCTGACTTTCATGCCAGTTTCATTTGATTTCACCATCTGAAATTTAACATTTTTGAAGCAAATGGACAGAAATCTGTTGTGCATCAGTCTCTGAGGTCTATTTTCACCTTTTGTTTCTTACATTGCAATACAGCTGATGACTGATCAGGATGATGATCTTGCAAGCATTTCAATAAAAATGCTATTATTATTTTTCATCATCATTGGCTTCTTTGTTAAAAAAAAGGCTTTTCAGTTTTTTTAAAAAAACCATTGAATTATTTTCCTATTAGAACTGCATGCATGTGTATGTATTTATATGCACATGTATGCATTTATATGTATACATGCACATTCATGTGTACACATATACTTTGCTGAATAATCTCAGAGATCATGATTCTCTAACAGTGAGATAATTAATAAATGGATTGTTACCTCTACAATAAAACAATGTCTTACTAATAATATTTCTCTAGCGTTGAGAAGTTCAAAGGTTGTGGTACCCGTAGGATTCCTTTTTGCTGTCTAAGAAACTTCTTGGCATATTTTAATATTTAGATTTGTTTACCGCTAAACACATAGATCATAGGTGGGAGCACAGCTTTAACACATCATCAGCCCAAATCCACTGTCCTCACATCAGGTCTCCTGAAAGAGGCAGATGATCCTCCAAAGTATGGCGAACATAAACTCAGCTGTGTCTTTTCTCTCTTAGTTTTTTTACTGCATAATCATCCTAGCTCAAACAGGGATTTTTATGGGAGGTAGACAGAAGGAAAGATGAACATGTCCCACTCCCATTTATAACCTCTCAAATTTTCTTTGCCACTTTGTTCATGTTTTTTTTCTTACCAAAAATTCTTTCATATTTTCAAACAATTGTAAGCTATTTCCAACTCACGTCATACTCATTCCTTTTGTTATACTTTGATTAAGTTAACTGAGCGTCTTCATCTGCAGTAATTCAACAGGAAATTAACTTTTTTGATACCTGTTCCAAATAAGCACACACATATGTTTACTAGTCTTTGATTCTAGTCTTTTTAAAAGTGCAGGTGAGTGCATCTTTGCAGCTTCAAATAGCTCTTTTGGAGAGGAAAGGGGAAAACTATGGATTCCAATAGAACTACTTTGTAACTTGCTTTCTGGGTACAAAGCAGCTGTAAAAGACAACCTGTCAGGGCCAAAATACAGTCATTACTGATCATCTAAGTTTAGTTTTTGGACATTATTCAACATTTCAGGGGCAGATTTCCTACTTCTGCAATTTAACTAAACCTTTCTTTCCATCCACATGCACAGTAAAGTGCCCCCAAACAGTATTTGGAAGAGATCCTTCAACTCTTCAGAGCAGATTTTGTGTGCCTGGGGCAGGAAAGGAACATTCATATTTCCTCCTCTGACAGCTGAAAGTCACTAGTCTGAACTGAAGTACAAGAGACAGAGTTTACTCCCCTGTTGACCAGGCAAAGGCCAGAATCTTCTAGTTATTTCCATTTAAAGAAGAGTAGGGAAAGTGTGATCACCAAGTTCCTCTTTTCTTTTCCCTTTTCTTTTCTTTTCTTTGTTTGTAGCCCTTCAAGATTCCTTAAGATCCCAGAGGAGCAGACAGAGCCATCACTGCATTCTACCAGCATGAAATTGGGTGGAAAAGTACTACAAAAGTTTAGGAGAAAATGTGAGTTGCGGGGTAATTGGGAAGGGTGTGACAGATTGATACAAACCAACTCCCACAGAAGTCCTGTTGGTGATCTTAAATTAAATTAAAAACCCTCAGCCTTAATTAGTCAGAGAATCTGAGGATCAATTTTGATGTATTTAATTACTATTAATTTCCTTAAAATTCATTTAGAATTCATTTACTTAATTTAATTATCAATAGCACATATACATTTAATGAAATGAATTAATACCTTTAGTGACATAAAATATATTGATTTTTTTAAACAAAAGAAATAAACAAACCTCCCGCCTTTGAGCACTTGATTAACCTGGAAACCTAGAAAGTGGCTGATGGTCTCCATGCAGTTGGCTGGCCTGATTTATTATTTATTTATTTTTTTAGTTTATTAAAATATTTATATCCCCCTTTATTTGAAGATCTCAGGGTGGTGCACCATAAAAGCAGTCCAAAAAATTTAACACAGTATAAATAATTAAAATAACTTTAAAAGGCTAAAACTTAGAGCCTTTCTTCACTATACTGTTATAGTACTATTATTCCACTTTCAACATCCTTTGGGAGTTTGCAGTATAGGGAGGGGGCATTTACAATTCTCAGCCAGAGAGCTCTTTGGCCTCAGCAAACTACAAATCCCAGAGCTCCGCAGGATGTTGAAAGTGGAATAATAGCACTAGAACAGTGTAATGCAGAAAGGCCTTCCGAAAGCAATTAACAAATTGAAAGACAGATTGGAAGTGTTAAAACAGTTTAAAATAAACTGAAACCATGTGTATGGGAAGGTTTTGTAAAATCAGGCCTCAAAACCTTTAGTAAACACCACATTTGTACTTTGTACCTAAACAGCAGCAATGCTGTTACCAATTGGGCTGCCAAGGGGAGGGTGTTACATAACTGAGGTACCACAACAGGGCTGACCATCTCCCATGTCCTTGCATATCATATTGCTCTGACTGATGAGACACAAACGAGGGCCCTTCTAAGGGTCCCTTAAAAGATTATGTATAGCCAAATGAGAATCTCTATACGATGGGCCCATTTCTGGGGCTGATTTCTTATAGCCCTTTCTCTATTTGAAAAGTTTGAACCCTCGTAGTTCATGGGAAATTGCTAACCAGCCCCACTAACGCAAAGGAGATTTCTTATAAGGAATGTTCACAATTAGTGTGTGACCCAGGAGCATATTTAAAATGAATTTTAACAAAGACCATATAGAAAAGCATAACCATGGTGGTGGTTGTTTTTAATAGAAACCAGAGTTCAAAGGAGAGAGAAAAGAACAGGGTTTAGCATATTGAAAAGAGATGCTTTTTATTGTGCTTTTTATGAAGGCATGTAGCTCTCCATCAAATATGCTGTTTCATTAGAAAGCCTTAGAAAAAGGAGAATTTTTCAGTGTGCCACAAATTATGCTTTTAAAAATCCAGAATGATGTGCTTGGCCATTTTATTTAAGGTAACAAAACAGTGTGGTAGCTCATTTAGCATGACTTGATGAAAGCAGAGTTATTCATTTATTCCCACTGTGGGTATAAACTGGATGAATGGTTACAACAGAAGCTACAATAGCCATTAGTACTTTGACCAAACCACCTTTAAGTTATATTTTGCTATACTTTCTCAACTGAAAGCTAAAATGTTCTGGTATCTTAGTGTTGCACAATAGACTTTAGAGGATATAATATTCATGGTAGATTATATCTTTAATATCACTTGATACTCAGCTAGAAAAAATATACACACGCATGTCTTTATGGTGTATCTGACATTTTAATAAGAGGTGGAAGAAGAAACACACATGCTCTAGAGAACAACCATGGGATGGAGCCAGAAATTACCTTGATTTCTTTGAGTTTCTGAGCTCGCTCTCTCCCTCCTTCCCTCCATTCCTCTCTCTCTCATTCTCCCTCTCTCTCTCTCTCTCTGTTAAGTCAGGTATAGTGACAAAAATGCAAAAGGAATTATAGTAGTAACCTGTAGGTCCTCTTCAATTGGCTGTAGTAAGAAATGTACAACAAAAATTATGGTAGCAATTTGTGGCTCTTCCTTAAGAAACATATTGTGATTTTATGCAACGTACCTTCAGGCTATAGGCTATATCTTTATATTTCCTTCTCTGTGTGATGTGTTGTCCTGTGTGTTTTAGCAGTTCAATGAACTAAGTTGATACAAATGAGGCTTGAAATGTTAAATGCAACTAGAATTATCAGAGTTTCTCATATCAAATAATTTTGTTTCTGTACAATCCTATGGAGATTCATAACTCATGTGGTGACTAAAATACCCTGTAGTTACATTAAATATTCTAGCAATATGAGTGCAGGGAAAATGGAGGGAAATTGTCTACTGTATGTGTAGCACTGCTTATAAGCAAGAATTCAGAGCCATGTCATGTAACACAGGCCTGAAAGCCAGAAAGCCAGGCTAATGCATATTAATAATAGCTACGGATGAAACTGTATTGGAAGTTTCTGTGTTGTATAGACCTGAAAGCAGTATTTCCTGGTTAGTTACTAAGCCAACCAGCCACAACCTGCTGCCTCTGGATATGATGGTCCTGCTGGTTAGGAATGACGGGCTTTGTAATCCAAAAAATTTGAAAAGACCCAACTTGTAGTCAGCTAAATACACAGAGGACCCTCAGGTTTTCCTTAGTCTTGTCAAAAATTCAGTAGTGAAAGAAACTAAGGCGCCTATATTTTCTTGCACTTCCTGAAACATAGGCCATTTCCTCAATCCACTGTTATAGTGCTATTATTCCACTTTCAACCTCCTATGGAATCCTGGGATCTGCAGTTTAGGGAGGGGCCTTTAGAATTCTCAGCCAGAGAGCTCTTGGGCCCCAGTAAACTACAAACCCCAGAATTCCACAGGATGTTGAAAGTGGACTAATAGCACTATAACAGGATAGGGCAGAAATGGCTATAGTTTAGACAGCATTTTTGTTTAACATAATAGGGAAAATATTCACATGCTGACTGACAAAGGGAGAACAGTTTCTTATTCCTGGAATTTAAAATTGCCTGTGTCTTTCAATTATGCGCGGGCTGTGTCGAAAATGACCAAAGTGGCCAATTAAACGTTCGGTTCTTTCAGGCCAGCTTTAATGGACGTAATGAGCAAACTTAAAGAATACTTTGGGATATAGTCCAGAAGCTTTAATCAGATAAACTGCACAATTAAAGCAAGGTGGGCCTCGTTCTATATTTCATTTTAAGGCCTTTGTGGCCTATAGCATTTTGGCTACAGTCCAGTCCCCATTTTACTGTTAAAAATCAATAGAAATAGCCCACTGTGTACGCACATCTTGCAAGTAACTTACAGGAGGCATCCATAAAGTATCACTGAGTTTAAGGGTTGCATTTTGAAAAAGTAGATACATTGCTGTTTCAGAGATGCACGTAAGGGGCTAGATTCTACATCCCAGTCTATGTTTTGTAACTTTACAACTCCATGGCTATGTTGTGAGACACACACATAAAAAGCTCTCTTAGTGAATTGCAAAAATGCACGTCCAGGCACAAACATGCTTCAATGTGCATCAAGTTCTTCTGATGTATATTGGATCCTTCTGATGCCCATTGGACACTCTCGTTGTGCTGCTGTAGCACTTCCTAGTCTCTGGCTGGATGTGCACCAGAAAGTACCCCAATGTGCCTCAGTGCCCATTGCCCATCAAGCTGAGAGGCACCAGTCAAGCTGCCACTGGACAATGGGTGCCCATATGTTGTAACGTCATGGCATTCCAGGCAGACTGCCAGTCGTTATGCTTTAGATTTTTCCCAGATATTATTTTGAAGTTAGACCAGTGTTCTGTTGAAGTGCTCTGTGTACTCATTTACTCTCAGAAAGGTGCATTAGCTGTTTTCAAGCCTACATTTTCCTTTAGGGGCCTTTTTCTGTGCATTAGTTTTACCACACACTGAATACTATGTCAGTGGTAGAGTGGATTCATCCCTGTGTGGAATTCACTGTATGAACTCGCCTGCATTGAATTAACAACTGCAGTGAACCAAGCGGAACCATAAATAAAACCAAAAACATATTAAGATATTTATGAAGGAAAGCAAATTATAAACTGAAGCACATTAGGAAGAAAATGCTCCTACTGTTACCTGTCCCATAGCCTATGCGTTGCTTTACATCAAATAAGGAATTGAGAGAATTCATTTGTATTCAGGCCACTCTTTGTAATCCATCTCTCTCAGAACTGGTTACAGAGTTGTTCCCATCTATATCTGTTTGGATCAGAAATATCCCATAGCTCTTAGATCTGCAAGTTTGTCTCTTTTATATACAGAACCCCTACCTATGCAAAAGATGTAGGATTAGGATAGGCATAACAGCAGGAAATGTTTATCTGTCTCTACAAAAATACAAAGGAAAAAAAATTGGAACACAACTTATTTACATATAAGAAACTACCAGGCATCTTCAGTAGCCTGAAGTAAAGACACATAAAATCTGACATATCATCTGTTCCAGGCTGCAGGACGCAAGAAATCTTGCCCACCTTCTCTTATAGTCAAAAGCAATATATATTCATTTGGTATTGTTTATAAATAGTTTCATCCTGTTCTTAGTAAGACAGGACTATACAAGAGAATGGTGCATCTCAACTGAAGCCCATAAGCACATTATTTCAGACTTTTTTTTTCACTGTACAGCTGCTAGTTTATTTTGGATTTGGTTCATAATTTCTTTTAAAATTACCATGACATATAAGCTATCACTAGCAAGATAATTGCAATAATAAGATACTTCACTGACATACCCTCCAACATTTCACAGAAGAAAACTGAGACTCATAGAATCATAGAGCTCAAAAAGACCACAAGGGCCATCAAGTCCAAACCCCTGCTATGCAAGAATACAACATCAAAACATGCCCAACAGATGGCATTCAGCCTCTATTTAAAAACCTCCAAAGAAGGAGACTTCACCACACTTCCAGGCAGCATATTCCGCTAAACTGCTGTTACAATCAGGAAGTTCTTCCCAATGTTTAGATGGATTCTCTTTTCCAGAAGTTTGAAGCTAGTGTACCATATCCGAGTGTCTGGAGCAGCAGAAAACACACTTGCTCTATCCTCCGTATGACATCCCTTCAAATGTTTAAACTTAGCTATCATGTCACATGATAGCTTCTCTTCTACAGGCTAAACATACCCAACTTCCTAAGCTGCTTCTCACCAGATGTGGTTTCCAGGCCTTTCATCATGTCCGTCCCCCTCTTCTGAACATATTCTAGCTTGTCAATATCCTTCCTGAACTGTGGTGCCCAGAACTATACACAATATTCCAGGTAGGGTCTGACCAAAGCATAACAGATTGGTATTACAACTTCCCTTGGCCTAGACATTATATTCTTATTGATGGAGCCCAGAATTGCATTGGCTTTTGAAACTGCTGAATCACACTGCTGACTCATGTTTAGTTTGCTGTCTACTAAGACTCCTAGATCCCCTTTACATGTACTGTGGTCAAGCTAGGTGTCATCCATCTTATATCTGTGCATTTTATTCATTCTATCAAAATGTAGTACTTTATATTTCTCTCTGTTGAAATTTATTTTGTTAGTTTTGGCTCGGCTCTCCAATGTTAGCCATCCCTCCTAATTTGGTGTCATCTGCAGATTTAATAAGAATGTCCTCAGTTCCCTCATCCAAATCATTAATAAAGATGTTAATAGCACTGGGCACAAGACAGAACCCTGTATCACCCCCTCCTCCTAGTCACTTGTGTCCAGGATGAGGAAGAGCCATTAAGCACCTTTTGGGTTTGGTCAGTCAACCAGTTATAAATCTACATAACAATACGATTTTACTAGCTTGTTTGCAAGAATTTTATGGAGGACCTTGTCAAGGGTATTACTGAAATCAAGATATGCTATATCCACAGCATTCCCTTCATCCACCAAGTTAGTAACTCTGTCAAAAAAGAGATAATAGTCTAGCATGACTTCTTTTTGAGACATCCATGTCGATCAAAGTGATCAAAGCGTTCCTTTCTTAGTGCTTAGTGACTGTTTAATGATCAACTCTAGAATCTTTCACGGCATTGATTTCAGGCTGACAGGGCAGTAATTCTTTGGATCCTCTCCCCCCTTTGAAGGGGCAAACTCAAACATAATGAACTCAGTTTACAGCAACAGAAGGAAGCTAAGAACACAAGTAGAAAGTGGGAGGGTGAGTTTAAATTTAATCTAAAGTGTCCAAGAGCAGCACTGCCTTTTTTTTTTATCTGCTCCTGCTTATTTTCAAATAGAGGGTGGGGAGGATAAGCAAACAAAAACAAAAAGAGAATGGGGTCACCTTATTTGAAACATAGAAGATATGTATGGAAGAAGATCATGATGGTGATGTGTTATTTTCAGCCCTGCTTTGCAAATTGAATCTGCAAAAACTTCCTGTTCAATACAGTTCTTAAGGGTAGAAGAGCCCTATTCTCTACCTCAAATTACCCAAAAGAAAAAGAAAGAAAGGGAGGGGTGTGGGAAACATATTCCAAGAGATTCTAATATTGCCGTTTGGGTTCAAAAATGAAGCCTGGATCTGAAAAAGTTGAAAACTGCTGTCTGCTTCATGTTCACAGAAACTTCAGTTGGTGCAACTCCTGAAGGGATCGGTCTACTGCAAAGACTTGTTGTGATAAGACTTGCCCTGAAGCAAGTTCTCTTCATGGTTTCTAGGCACAGCTGTAGATATTGGTTTTAACCTACAAAGCATTCTGCAGCTTGGAGGCCGCATAACTTTTTGGAAAAATCAATTTGCACTTTAAGAGAGCCTTAAGAAGCCCTGCTTAAAATATTGCAGAGCAGTTTGAGGCTGGATCTTCTATGGCTTGAACAAGGCATTGTTGGTCAACCTTACTGAAAAATATTTCCAAAGGCTTATATCTCAGATAATTATTGTTCATTCAGGCATAGAGTTTGTGCTGTAGAAGCACAATACTAAAATTATGCATAGGAGTGGTATCACTAGGATTTTTCCCTATTTTTCTCATTAAAGCTGAAATAAAAGAATTCCTATTTTATTTATTTATACACACACATAAACATGACAGCAGATCTGTATTGCATTTTGTAGTTTACATTTATTTTACATATACATTCTAGCCGTAGAGCTATTAACTCCAATAATTATTAATTCCAGTAGTGGAAACTACTCAGTGGGAAAAACAAAACTTCTGCGATGAAAGAAAATCAAGTTAGGATGTGATAACATTTTCTGAATTTAAAAAAAGGGTTTCAGACAGAAGCCAGCAGCTCAGTATCTTACTCATTTCCTAGGGATAGCCTCAATCCAATTGTTAGTTCCAACTTAAGTAAACCCATTGAATCCATGAAAATTTATGTTAGTATGTCTGCTCTAATTGAGACAAATCATTACAGTTTGGCTTTAATTTTGGCATTGCTACAGTGCCTTGTGTTTCCTTACTCTGAATTGTTTTCTGTCTCATCCAAAATAGAGGTTGTACATCTGGTTCACCTGGGAAGTGTATTATCTTCATGAAAGGCATCTTCTACATCTCCTGAGAGGAGAGAAAAGATACAAATGGCTGTTTTAGATGAAGAAGTGAAAGAACAGGAAGCATGGTACACTTGCTCTTTTAGTTCTATTTTGATTCTGGAAAAGGGATTTGATCTGTTTTGGGTAAGGTGGTGCTCTCCTCGAAGAATTAGCTTTGCAGTTTGCAGATGACTTTGACTTTGTTTCTGATGGGCTGGTGGCTACTGTACCCAGAAAACCATTTGCCCAGCTCAGGTAGGTGTGTCAGCTATGCTGGTTCCTGAAAATATCTGACTTGGCTGCAGTTGCATATGCTTTAATTCCTTTTAGGTTGGATTTTTGCAATGTACTCATTGATAGAGAATAAGGCTGAAAGAAAGGCAGGGAATGCTTGTCTGTGGGATCATATCATACCCATCCTGCAACAGCTAGACTGGTTGCTCAATTGTTTTCAAGGACAATTCAAAGTATCTCTAAAGTATTTTTCCCGAAGTATTTATCCCTAAATGTCAAATAGTTCAAGCTTAGGGTAGATTAAAGATCTCTTCCTGTAACGGGCTGCTTGATCTCTAATTTCTGATAGCTTTCTTTATCTTCCAATTCTCACACAACCATTATTAGTTGCGAAGCTTGGAAGTTAATTAGCTACAAAATAGGAAGCTATTTGTAATAATCTGTTTTTCAAATAATTAAAGAAAACTCAACAATATTATATTTTTAACTCAACAAGGGATAACTTCACTACTTTTGCAACATAACCACAACATATTTTCTTCCTATTATTTGCATCATTTCAGGAGGCTCAGTTAGCTAGGTACGTGGACCACATGACAACAGCTGGTAGCATTATGATTTAACTTTTTTTTTAAAGCAGACAACTATGTCAGTATTTTGTACAATAGCAAAGTAAAGAGTTACTTTTAAAGAATTGTAACTATGACAATAAATATCTATCGGGCAGAAACTTTGAAATGTTGCTGTATTCCTGTCTGTGTACTTTTTTTTTCTTTAACAAAAGTTTAAAATGTTTTCTATCATTGTAAATAGCCTGGAACATATCTGGTCAAAGTTTTGAACTCTGACCAGGGACGTTAAAATAATTGTGGTGTTGTTGTTTAATACTCTCTTTCTGTTAAGAAAGTTAACAGAAGCTGTCATTGGCTAAAGAAATATCTAGAAGGGAGCATGTCCTTTTTTCCCCACCAACAAATGAACCTCCCATTGGTTAGGCATGTGTAACTGCATTTGAAGAAAGTCTGAGAAAAGTAAAAAACAAACAAACAAAGATGGCTCTGAAAGCAATTTCAGATGCCAGTTCTTTCCCTTGATTATAGAAACTGAGTATTTATAGGCATCTCTCAGTTTGTTGAGTTGTATCACCACCAAACTTATTCTGTATATTTGTAAACAAATGCTATGAGATTCTTTAATCCCTCTTTCAAAGAAAATTTATGCAAGATATGTGCAGTATTGGTAAAATGTGAGACCACTTGATCTGGAGCACATGGAAAAATATGAACATTGGAAGTAACTAAGCAGCTATCAGTCTCTGGGGCTTGACAATGATATTTCTTCAGAGGACTCCTTTTATTTCTGAGGGCCTAACTTATCTTGGTTGTTTAGCTGGATGATTTGCAAAGAGGAGGTCACCAGGGCCTATGCCTTCTGAAAGTGATACCTCAGACTGAAAAGCTGCTTGGCCTTCTTCCCAAATCCATGAGTCAGGCAGATTCCTGAGGGGCTTGATCTAGTTTCTCCAATTGTGTGAGTAGATATCTACAGAACTGCTAGAATCACAAGGACTCCCAGAAAGTCCAGCCTTAGACTTTTCCTCCAAAGAAGAGATTTCTGTCCCTGATCCAGGCCTAACAGATTAGGAAATGTCTGACCCTCCGGATGTTATCATATGTATAACTTTATCATATGTATGCAGCATTGAAAACAATGGAGGATCATGTAAGCTGCAGTCCAACAACATCTAGAGAGCCACATTATTTCCCATCTCTGGTTTAATGTATGTAATCAATTCCCTATTAATATATTATCCTATGAAACAATTTCATTCATATGTATATATGGAGAGTGTGAAGAGGGGCATGCCAACATGGATCTAGCTGGGGAGGCAGAAGATTCATTCCTCTTTAATATGATGGCAACTTTGAGGATAGGAAGGAACTTCTTGATCCATCAAAGTCTTATCAGCCTCTGAGAGGAACTGAGAAAAATAATGTACTGCTTAGCTGCAATGGTCACGTTTTAATTTACCAAGTGGTTTAACTGAGATGAAAGAAATACAGTCAAAATGCCATATATGCCCAGAATAGTCATGCCAACTGGAAACTTCCCTGGGTTTATATTCTATGCAATCAGTTTTGGGAAGACTTTCCTTATATTCTGAATCAGTTTTTTTTCTTGTCTAGAAAGCTTGCACAGCCATCTGGTCAACATCTGCTCAGAACTAGAGCAGTAAGCTTGGCAACTGGCAAGACCTGTCTGAGATGAAAGATAGGTAAGGCAGACAACAAATGGCAAACCAGGTTCCTGGCTCCTGCTATGCAGAACAGATGTTTGACCAGAAAGAATATTGGTGAAGGACATTGACCTTCAGCTATAAATGTTAAAAATCCATCTCAATACCAGCTAAACCCCCTTCTCCAGAGCCTTTATTAAAAAATGAGGATTATTTTTAAACCAATTAATTTTGGTGTATTTTTCAAAGGATTTGACATACTTGGATATACTTTGCATGTATTAGCATAATTTTGAAATTATGTACTAGCTTGCTTCAGTATGAAACTGCTCTTGGACTTCAGGGCCATGTCAAGACATTTTGCTGTCTGAGCCAAAGGACAAGAAAGCACCGCTTTTCTGTCTGCAGAAGCCAACTGGACTAGCAGAAGAGTTTTACTTAAGCACCCTGGCAGCCCTTGATATTATCCTGTACTATTAGTGGCAGGATAGTTTACACGATGCAGGCTAGATTATGTGGTAGACACAGCTCTGTCCTCTAAGAGAAGAAAATTGTAGGGTGTCAGAAGGTACAACTGAAGGAGGCACCAATTCTATTGCCCAGTGATTGCCTTACTTTGCCTAATAATGGGTCTGACCCTTTCTAATTCGCATACACAAACTCCTGCATGGGTCATAACTGTTATCTCATATACAAAGAACATACTCCAACTCATAGAAGAGAAATGGGAAAGCTGCTGTCTCCTAGAATTCTATGGCCGTTTCCACATGAGCTTAAAGAAATGGTGCAGAACATCCTCCAGGGAGGACATCTGCACCTGGGAGCGGACTGGGTCGGACCTACTTAGTGTAGTTATGCACCTCAGCCCACTCCAGAACAACCCGAAATGGTCGTCCAGCATGCTTTTGAAAGACCGCTTGAAACAGGTCTTTCAAAAGCATGGAGCGTGCCACTCTGTGCCCACGCTCCGGTGCAGATTTGCAGGCTCACACCAGTGCAAGCCTGCGATCTGCCGGGGGCGGGCTTTATGCTGGCGAGCTTCAGCGGTTGGTGGAGAGCCTCGACCAACTGGAAGCTGCCATTTTCATTCTTGGAGCAGTGCGGAGCAGCGGCCATGCACTGCTCCGGACCAGCCTGGACCCAAGCGTGGAGCCAGGAAGTCCGGTAAGTATCAGCACGGGGCGATTTCTTTGCCCTGTGCAGAAATGGCCTATGTGTATGGAAAGGACCTTTTAGGTTGCTGCCCTATAACACTTGAAAACTTCTGATAGTGCAACTGAATTGTTTGTACGTGCTGATTTATGAATCACACACACACAGCTAAATGTAGTTATTGTGTATCTTCCATTGGTATTGCTTGCAGCAGTGAATTCTAGACTTAGCACTCACTGTAAAATCTAATCACCATTAATAGAACAAATGTACACATATTAAAGGAGAGTAAAATCAGGGCAAACCACAGAATATGCAATGACCATTTCCCTATTGTATTTCTCCTATTTGTGAATGGTGTACTTTCAGCTCATTTTGAGATCATGGACGCTGTTAAAATAGACTTGGTCTACAATCATATGCATTGGGAATAAGTCCCATTGAACTCAGTGCGATATACATGTTAATAGATGTCTGTACGTTTACTCTGTTATGGTTTTTGTGAAACCTTTACAGAACCTCAAGACTCATTGTCCTGTGTATCTAAGATTTAAGTTTCCTTTTTAAAGTTCATAAATAATTATAATGTAAAATATAATCATGGCAAAGGAATATTGCCCACTTAATATACAGTTGTCCAAATTTAGTTGTTGTTGTTTTGTCTTTTTTTCCCCTGGGATAATTTTGTCTTCTGCATCTTTATAAATCATGTGGTTGAGATGGAGGACAGGATCCATCTCACTAGAAATTAAGCGGTAACATATTGTCTGTATTACAGACCTATTTTGTCCCTCTCTATCTTCTTTCCAAATGTTGATGCCATGTCTACCAGAATTACCTTATGATGGTGGAACTCTCCTTTACCACTGCACAGTGAATGTAAAGAAGATGCATTTCAGCTTTCAGGGCATGGCTGAATATTGGCATTGCCCCTACGGACTGTGTAAGTGAGCCAAACATAGCAACAGTCCAGCAAAAATATAATAGCAGCAATCCAGTGCAAATGAAGTCAACAGAAAGGACAAAATATTAATGATAGGTAAATGTAAGATGGAAATTAGGAGACCCAAGGGAGGACATTTAAAGACATTAGTCAATAACATTAAACAAATAACAAGAAATTATTTAAGTTTATCAGAAACAAGAAGTCTGCTAGAGTCATTAGGTCTCTTTGACTATCAGGAAGTGTGGTGAGTAATTAAGGAAGATGAGAACATTGTGTAACAGTTAAGTGATTTCACCACAACAACTCCTGGAAAGCTGCCTAAACTCAGAACTAAGAGCCATGGTTCTTCCCTCATACTTTCTAGTACCAAAATATATGATGGAATTACAATAATTCTAAAAATAGTGAAGAAATGAAGATGGCACAATTAATTTTATGTTCTAGAAAAGATGGACTCAAGGCAAGAAACACTGGACTATTATTAACCATGAGTATAAACCAAAAGTACTTTGTAATTGTATCAAGAATTAAACAGGCCCCAGAGCACTGAGGTGGAGTTGCCACCTCAATGGACACATTTGTAAGTTGCATAATACGAAATGTGGCTACTTAGATCATTCCCTTCTAAAGAATTATGAAGTACTCCTACATCTGCAAACACTAAATATGAAATTTCAGCCAAGTGGTTAATGCATATTTGTGAAAATCAAGTGCCATCTATCACACATCAAATGGAAAATTCATGTTAATCTCACTCACATTTTGGGCGTAGAACGCACATGGTAGAATCTCAAGAATCAAAATACATGGATAATGACCATTCAGAAAATATCTGCCAGGCAGATGTTGCTTTTTATGAAGTCACAAAGCACTTATATGACCTAATTACTCTATATTCCTCATAAGAAAACCCTTTACTTGGTATGCTTGCTAAGTGATAAAAGTCACTGATTTTCAGGTTGATATTCCACTATGTACAGTCCTCCCTCCACATTTACTAGAGTTAGGGGCACACGGCTTCCGTAAAACTGGAAAAACCATATTCAACACACACAAAAAAGTATGATCACCATATTTAACGCACTGTGGGTTCCTCGGAGGCATCAGGCTTCCTTCACAGGGCAGAACTGGATGGCTGGTGGGGCTTACTGCCACTTCCACTGCTGTCCCACTCCATTTTTAGTAGGGACTTACAAGCCTTACAAGCCTCGTTTGCAGTCTCTCAGTCTCATGAGGCTTGCAGTCCCTATTAAAAATGGCATAAGGAGGCAGCAGAAGTGACAGCAAATATTCTGTGAATAATCAAATCCGCAAAAGTGAAACCCACAAATATGGAGGGCTGACTTTATATGTCATCCCAGCATGAAATGGGCAGATAGCATACCCATTATTCTGGTTTTTTTTTTTTTTTAAATATACCATGGACTTTTGAGCAGTTTGGAGCTGCAAGCAGTCCACTGCAGTCCACTGGTGTGAATGGCAGATACCAAGAACATGCTTAACTTTCCCACTGAACTTAAAAGTTCTTAACTTTACCTGAATTGCACTCCAGATTTTAACATTTGTCCCTCCCATATAATTGAATTGAAGACTGATTTCAGTATGGTATCAGCATAAATAGAGCTGGAGCCCAAATTTAAAACACTACATATAGATTGTTGGTTTTTTGTGTGTGTGCAAAAGTCTCAGTCTAACACCTGCTTACCAGCTTTATTTGCCATTTAATTATAATTTCAATTGAATTTCTCCATAAAAGAGGCAATATACTAACATAAGTAACAACTTGGTCTCTGCAACGACAGAGCATACAGAGAAGAAAAGGAATATTTCTGGCAAACAGTAAAACATTGAACACAAAACATCGAACCTAAGTGTTAGAACATGCCTAACTTTTGAAAGGCATTTTTACCATAATCAGGATGCACACCATCAAATAATGGAGAATAGGTTTTATTTTTAATAGGACACATATTTTGGAGATCTAAATCCCTGAATCTTGCCAACAGTAGATTTTGGCCTGATTAGTCACTGTTTATTATTCCACAACCTTTTCCTCAGGGTTACAACAGCTTAGTGCCTATTTATATTTTGTTTCAAAACTATTCAATTTATGATGAAATATATATATCACTGTGTAGTTCAGGCACTCCTGAGTGATTCCCATCTGGACCTATTTCAGTTTCTTCTGGCTGTAAAAGAACCTGCCTTGGTTGACTTGTATGATTACCTTTTTTTTCTTGGGGGGAGGATTTTTTTTTAGGGAATACCTGTACATCTCCATTTGTTCTCCTGAATGTCAACTTTACTTTTCAATACCATCAGTCATGGTATGTCTCTAGGAAGGCTGCCTTAAGTAGCAGTCATTTTACAGAAATTTATGTTGTTGTATAATGGTTCTACTTCTATTTGGATGGGTGATTTTGAAGGTAGCCCTGGAGAATTTTTGTCTTTCCGCTTGAAGATTCCGTTTGGGGTCCTTCAAGGGAGCATGCCCTTTCCTATGCTTTTTAAAATATCTATATGAAACAGTGGGAATGGCTGTCTGGAAGGAAGGAGCTGTCATCTCTGTTACTCATTTTCATCAATTCAGATAAGGCAGGGACTTGTGCTTGGACACAATATTGGGTGGGTGAGGACCAATAAACTGAAATCCAGTCTGAACCAGATGGAGGTGCTGTTAGCAGATGGCTTATCTGATCTGTTTTGTGATTGTCAACCTTCTTTTCATGGGATTAGACTTGCTGAGAATAAGCAGTTTTACAAGGTACTCATAGTCCATGCTGATACAACCCAACATAGACAGAGACAGTCTGGTTGTGGTTATGTATACGGTCACTCTCAGCCTGGGTTTGTGTAACATGCTATATGTAAGGCTATCTACATATAGCACATTGCAATAATGACTAGCTTTTTTGCCCTATCCTGCACTAATTGAAATTTGATATGGAAGGTATAGAATGCAGCAGAAAGACTCCTCACTGGGACTGGCTACTTTGAATGTGCTCTATCAATTACCAGCCAGCTTTGCTGTGTCAATGTTGACCTTAAACAGCTTTTCATCAGTCTGCCTGAAAGCACACCTTCTGGCATGTGTCCTGTCTGATTGTTAAGCTTACACTTGAGTGTATGTATACTTTTGCCCAGCGAAAGCTAACAGGGTAAGAACTTTCTATGTACTGTCCCCCTGTCTGTAGAATGATTCTCCTACGGAAATTTACCTGGTAGTCTTCTGTCCTCCTGTCTGTCTGTCTGTCTGTCTGTCTGTCTGTCTGTCTGTCTGTCTGTCTATCTATCTATCTATCTATCTATCTATCTATCTATCTATCCATCCATCCATCCATCTATCAATCATTTGTCTGTATGTCTATCTATATGATATCTCTCTATCTCTATCTATCTACCAAGACTCTTCAGTATTTTATTCATGATTTGTTGCTTTTATTATCACTTCTGTGACTTGCTTTTAATATATTAATATTTTAATACTGAAACTGGCTGCATACTTGTTTTGATTTTCTTTTAATTTTATTGATTAGATTGGGTTTTTGCAATTCTTAATTGTGACAATCACATACAATCATATCCTGGTTTTGCCTCTATAATTTAGACTTATGATGGCTTACAGAAATGGAAAGAAATATAGATAAAAGCAGAGAAAAGAAAAAAATAAAACATTACTGTTATAATGTAATTAAACTACCTTTTGAATTAAGGCAATCTAAAAATATTCACTGAAAAGCAAGAAATGAAAACAGTACAGCACATTATTAAAAGACCTGCACAATCTGATTGCTATTTATTGCATCTCTAAAAACGCTCCTGCATTTAGAGAAAATCATAATAGCCAATAACTCTATCTTGGAACAATACATAGAAAAGATGTAAAAGTATCAGCTTTTGAAAATAAGGTACCTTTCATGCTCATGTTTCAAAATCCTTAATTAATTCCTAAGACATTTATGAATAAAATTTTGTGGCTAGCTTCATAGCTTGGGTTATGAAAAATAACTGCATCCCTAGCTTTCATTTCCCTGTTAATAGCTATTGAAGTTTCTGTAAAGTATATTTGCTTAATTTTTGGTAGCATATATTATAAAATGTGGAGAGTGTAAAACTGTAGTCTGATGCTCACCTCTTGAAAAGTTAGTAGGCCTTTCTTCAGTCAAAACAACAACAACCGTATAGGTGCATCATACAAGTAACTTGTGCAAACAATACTATTAGCTTGAACTAAAAAAATAATTTGCTTATTTACAAAAATTACAAAATTTATAATTTTGGTAACTTCAGTATACAAATACAGTAAGTAAAATATCTTTACTTATCAGTAGATGAAAGTCAAGCTGGGGTCTGGGAACCTAGATATCCATTTTAACAACTGCAGTGAATTCTAATTATGGATGCAAGGAATGTACATCTCCGTCACCACATTTCAAATATCTTGATTGTTTAATCAGTACTCTTGATTTCTGAGTCGAGGTGGTTGATGACTACCCAAATGTGACACTTTGGACATCGTCCAGATGGAATGCCAGTTTTCATTTGAGGTTAAAGAGGTAAAGCTCAACAAAAGAGTTTTTCCAGTATTCTGAGCTAGAGCTGGTTTGATATCAAATGACAAATAAAACCTGGCAGCTTGGTTTGCACATAATATTAAACAGGAACTTTACTGAACTGTCGTTTGTGGAATGAAGCGATTAGCATTCATTTTGATTACAGCTTCATTGTACATTTCCATTATTGATGTTTTATGCTTTGGCTTTCCCCCTCCCGTTAATGTCTGTCTTCTTTTCCGCTCAAGGTGTGCTGTATATCTGCCCCCTCCCTGTCACATATTTGTAAGTTGCCGGCATTATGCAAGATCACCAGCATTCATATTCCTCTGAGTGCATGCTTCAAGGTTTTTGTGTCTTCAAAGGCAAGGATAAAAATAATTCTTATCTACTGTCTTGCTTTCATTCTCCCTCTCTGTCTGTTGGATGTGACTGTGGGTGGAAGGGAACTGTTGAGTGAAAATGTGTTATCAGTTTACCATGATGAAAATGACCAACAGTGGTAAATTACAGTCTAATGTTGGGCACTAAAATGTGTATGCATGGACCCTCAGACAATTGGCCTGATTATAAGTGGCTGGTGTCAAAGGAATTGATTTGAAACATTTCTGCCTCTTTTCTCTTATTATCTGAATAAAAGTGACTCATGCAAGTTAGCCGATTTGGAACCCACTGATACAATTCTGCTTAATATATTTTCCACAGTATTCTTTGGTAGCTGTTGTCAGTGGACACCTTATTCTACAGACTTGGAGCAAGGTACCAGAAGTATGCAGATGATACTCAGCACATTTTTTTCCCCTTTTTCGTCTGGTTTAGGTAAAGCAATGGAATTATTAGATGGGAGGCTGTGTGTAGTTATGTGCTGGGTGAATGCCAATAAATGAAAGCTTAATCCAGATAGGTCAGAAGTGCAGCTACAGTCCAGCATCATTTTTTCCCACTGTTCTAGGCTGCTTTGCCAGTTACATTCCTAACAGGACAGAGACAGTCTAGCTTTCACCCAAGCTTTAGTAACCATCAAGTTAGACTGCTACAATATGTTATATTGGGACTGTTTCTGAAGAAGGTTCAGAAGCAGCTATTGAGAATCCATCTACTGGGTTCATGAATTCATGGACATTATGATCACCACGCTCACTAGTTCCCAGTATGTTTCCAAAACTCAGTCAAAAGTGCTAGTCTTGACTTCTAAATGCTGTTATCATAGAATCTTAGAATTGGAAGAGACCCCAGGGGTCATTGAGTCCAATCCCCTGCTACGCAGGAACACCCATCAAAGCATTCACAACAGATGGCCATCCAGCCTCTGCTTAAAAACCTCCAAAGAAGGAGACTCTACCACACTCCGAGGCAGCATATTCCACTGCCAGATAGCTCTGATCATAAGGAAGTTCTTCCTGAGGTTCAAGTGTAATCTCCTTTCCTGCAGCTTGAATCCATTGCTCCTTGTCCTGGTCTCTGGAGCGGTAGAGAACAAGCCTGCTCCCTCCTCAACATGACATCCCTACAAATATTTAAACATGGCTATCATGTCCCCTCTTAACCTTCTCTTCTGTAGACTAAACATACCCAGCTCCCTAAGGCGTTCTTCATAGGGCATGGCTTCCAGACCCTTCACCATTTTGGTCGCCTTCCTCTGGACACGTTCCAGCTTGTCCACATCCTTCTTGAATTGAGGTGCCCAGAACTGGACATAGTATTCCAAATGAGGCCTAACCAATGCAGAATAGAGTGGTACCATTACCTCCCTCTATCTAGACACCATACTTCTATTGATGCAACCAAGAATTGCGTTGGCTTTCTTGGCTGCCTCATCACACTGCTGACTCATGTTCAGCTTGTGATCTACCAAGACTCCTAGATCCTTTTCACACGTACTGCTATCTAGCCACAAGTCCCCATCCTATACTTGTGACTTTCATTTTTTTCTGCCCAAGTGCAGGACCCTACATTTCTCTCTGCTGAAATTCATTTTGTTTGCTTTGGCCCAACTCCCCAATCTGTCAAGGTCATATTGAAATTTGATCCTACCCTCTGGTGTGTTAGCAACCCCTCCCAGTTTGGTATCATCTGCAAAATTGATCAACATGCCCTCCACTCCTTCATCCAAGTCATTGATGAAGATGTTGAATAGCACTGGGCCCAGGAGAGAACCCTGAGGCACCCCACTAGTCACTTCTCTCCAGGATGAAAAGCAGGCATTGGTGATCACCCTTTGGGTGCGGTCAGTCAAACAGTTACAAATCCAACTAACAGTAGCCCTGTCCAGCCCACATTTTACTATTTTCTTTGCAAGAATGTCATTGGCATTGGAACGGCATTGCTTTCTAAGTAATTACAAACTGACTGTTTAATGATCTGCTCTAGGATCTTTCCTGGAATTAATGTCAGGCTTACCAGGCGATAATTATTAGGGTCCTCTTTTTTCCCCTTCTTGAAGATGGGGATGACATTTGCCCTCCTCCAGTCTGCTGGGACTTCTCCTGTTCTCCAAGAGTTCAGAAATTATGATTTGGACAGGTGTATCTAAATGTCTCAGTGTCTCTAATTTGCCTGCCTGAGATCATGGGCAGAGACCTGTCAGTGGATTGCCCTGTTAACTTAGGTACTGGTGTACAGTAACAAAGGAAAAGGCCTTTTTTAATGGTAGTGCCCTGGATGCCAAGTAGCCCACCTGTTGCCTACTTTTATAACTTTCTTTTAACTTCCTCAGGCCATTGAAACTTTTCCTATTCTGCTTTGCATATCATTTTACTGCTGCTTTTGTAAATTTATTGATTTCAGTTTATTTCTATGTACTTATTTAATTGTATTTTAATGTATTTCATCATTTCTTTGAAAGATGGGGTACACAACTTGATAAACAGTGCAGTGCCTGGAACCAAAACTGGCTTAATTGTGAATACATAGTGGAATTGAGCAATTGATAAACAACATGTAAAGAAGAAACAAAGCATGCTTTCATGGAAGATTATTACTTTGAAAAGTAAGTGGAGAATATTTCACTTATGGTGTCATAACACCATGTATATTTCAATGCACTGAGGAATATTTTCTGGGGTTTGGCTTCTATCTGCTGAGTTCCTGTACAAGTGCCAAAGGAGGAGGGAATATGGGGACAGTGCAGAAAAATTCAACCTAATGATATTAGATGTGGATAATGGGCAGAAAATAGATGTGGAGCGGGGAAGAGAGTTAGTTAGTGAAGGATATTAATTGGGAGCTATTTTCAAAGGATCCAACACTGATAAGGCAAGGGAAGGGAAAACAAGGAAATGATGGAAGAATGAGTGAAGGTGAAGCCACAGAAATTAAAGAAATTAAAACATAGATCTAGAAATAAATATTACTGTCAGCTGGTGGCTTAAATATCAGTGGGGTCAGTGCTCCCATTCCAGGTTTAAAGGAGCTATCCAAGGTGCTGATCTTAGTATGGAGATAGTGTTCGGCACAGTTTCTTTAAAGTTCAGACTAAAAACCCAGAGCAGACTCCCAGTCACCTGACATACTGGCTACCAGCCAACACTGTTAAACATCACACTGAACTGTGACTGCCACCAGAATTGGGGAAGAGCTCAGTTTTTATAAACTGGTTGGTGCTGGTAAGAGCAAAGCAGGGAAGCTATTGTTAAGAGATACACAATATAAGAAAATTCTGCATGTCTGTCTTTCTTCATCATTGTGGTTAGTATCTAATTATTGCAACAGTTAACCAGATGTTTTTGTGCAACACAGTCACATGTGCACTCAATATTGCAAGAGCGTTGCCATTTAGAGAAAACATGTTGGGCGATATCTAGTTAATCCCTTCTGCCTGTGAGATGGTTCCAGGCAGGGAAACCAAGTGAGGGGAAATTAGACTACCTCTAAAGCCTTCTGTGTGCCCTATTTAGGAAATAATCTGTAGCAGATCTGGGGCTTTGTATGGTAAAGACAAGAAAAGATAGCCCTAGCGCTGAGCTTTAAAAACTGTAGGTCGTGACATATTAGTATGCCAGCTGCAGTGTGTAAGGTGTGTTCTGCAAATGTAACAGGTGGAGGGGCTGCCTCTCCCACCACCATAGCAGACCAGGCCCAAGTGAAGGGGCTGCCTCTTCTGCTTCCACCACCCCAGGCCAAGGAAGACCCTGGCAAAGGCAGCAGTGGTGGTGGCAGGCTAGGCTTGGGTGGAGAAGTTGCCTCCACTTACTGAATTACTTACAGAATTACTATGTTGGGAAAGGATGCATGTCTAAAAAAGTGTGTCACCAATATGGAAAGTCTGGAAAGCTCTGTCCTATTGTGTAAGTAGGAGTCTGCTTTTAGTATGTTCACAATGCCTTGGGCTGGGATGATGATCTCTGTGATGAGAATACATCCCCTTGCCTTCTACAATTTGGAACAGTGAATGCTTTGGGTAGGGGACATCATTTGCCCTCCCAGAAGGAGAGACAGAGACAAACAATGTCACCCATGTTTCCAACTAAGGCATGGGGTGGGAGGACAATGGCGGAAGAGAGGTTATGCATCACTGCTCTGTTCCATTTCTACTGCCTTTCACTGTTTCTTGGTCTTCCCACCCAACCTGGAGGTTAATACAGCTTTCCCCTGGTGGCCTTGCTGGGCCTGGCTAGGAATTTTGCTTCTCTTTTGGCCTGCATAGGAAGGATGGTGTTTTGCCTACCTTGTACTGATTCACCATAGTACTATGGAAAAATTGGCTTTAGGTGGTGCTTTAATTTTTTTTAAAAGGTACTGACTTGAACTTAAAATTATTTGTTTATTCATGTATTCAAATTAACATTTAATTGGAATAATTAATATTTGATCACTTTTTTAGCAAGTTAGTGTGGAAAGTGAAATGTTCATCACTAATCATTGAGCACCCACAGTCACCTTTTAGTGGAAGTGAGTTCTCTGGATTTCCCCTTTGGGTCGTGGGACTCAGGGATAAGAAACAGAACAGCCTTTGGGAGTGGACTTGAGTGGCTTTCTCCTTTAGGGCTCAGGGCTTGAGGGACAGGTCAACTTGTTGAGGCTTCTTGGAAATAGACTGGCTGGTGACATGCTAGGTACATTAGCTTGCCTCTGGGGTCAGAGGTGGCTCACCCTTACCATCCTGAGAGGAGGGGAGCTAGTGCACTAAGCATCCTTGCTGTAGAACAGAATTAAACAGTTAGCAAAATGTCCCTTAGTTTAGCTGCACATTATGTGTGGCTGACTCTTTATTCTGACTTGGTGGGCAAAAAGTGTTAGTGACATAATTCTTGCCTGTAGAATTCTAAAAAGTGCAGGAGGCCTTTCCAAATTTAGACCCAGAAACCCTAAGAGGCACCAAAACCAAAGAAGTGATGTTACCGCAGTTTCTAGCCAGACCTGGGGATACCAGATATCATTTTGATATCAATAATGTGGCCTTCCTCACCTATTCCTTCCCACGTGCTTGCGAGGCCCCCAGACAAGCACACAAACAGGCTCGGTTGCTAATTGCTGTAATATTCCAAACAAATACAGGCAGGCCAGAAATAACCGTCCCTCCGCTTCAGGAGACCTCAAGGCAAGTACCATATTATGTATGCACGCTACTTACAAAGAACTCCCTGCCCTGAGCAGGCAGCTTGATGAGTTGAATACTCATTCGTCAAGCACTCCGCGTTTGCATACTGGCTACCCTAGTGACAATTTGGACTGAACTCAATCATGCTAAATTCTGACCTTTCGGAGGCTTTATCTCCAGCCCGAAACTCATTGTTTTCCCCAAGTACGGACTAGCCTATGGCCGCATTTTCCCCTATAAGAACCCCTGACTTTGACAGCTTCTTCGGATCGCTCCCGACTTCCATACCGCCTTGCTGCTGCTTTGCTTGGTGAGCCTCCCCCTCAGTCCCATGTACTGAGAACCTTCATATCCACAAACTCTATCTTCAGACTACCCGGGCTCCAGGACAGGTGCAGTACTTCCCATACCAAAATCCTCCTCTCAAAATCCCTCTATCCAACTCCAACCTTTATTTCTCTAGTTATCTGTGTGAGTGTGTTGCATACACTTGGTTGATTGTATTTTAATAAAAACAACAATTATTGTTTCACTTCTGTTTGCTCCTTGACTCGGCCTGACCCCGTAGACGCTGGGTAAAAGATCTCGCTCCGTTGCCCTGCCTCTCGCATTGCTAGCTTGTGCTCTTTGACTAATTTCCCCCAACTTATAATTTGAAGAGCATTTAGGTGTCCCACACGGGACCCCCAGAAATCAGGGTAACAGTGGTGCGGACAGAAGATTATAAAAATGATTTGTATCTTGCAAAAGCAAGAGAGAGGGAGGGAGGGAGGGTGGGACAGAAAAGCTAGGGAAGTAGTAAACTAAAACATGTTTCTCACTCACTTTGCTGCCAATTTAGTGCTTGTTTATTAAAGCACAAGATTTAGGAGCACTAAGGCATAGATCTGCCTTCCCTAAACTGGACCCCTCTACATCTTTTGGATGAAAGCTCCCATCATCCCTGACAATTGGCCATGCTAGCTCATGTTGGTAGAAGGTGTAAGCCAATATATTTGTCTCTTTTTTTCCTGTATTTTTCAAATTTAAAATTTCATTTTTCAACATTCCTTCAGAAGTATTCCAGAAGAATTTAAACCATATTTTAAAAGAATAAATCCAGTACAAAAACAGTACAATAGCAAATTAAAAGCAATCACTCATTCAGTCTGCAAACCAACAAAACATCATAACATCTGATTAAAAAGAAACTGATTTTTTAAATTTATTTCTCCATCTTTTCATTTTTCATACCAAATTTAAATTTAATATGTTTGCTAAAAAGGAGAGTGTTAATTTGGTGATGGAATTCAACAACAGCACCAACTCAAGGTTGGTGTCAATAATATTAGACTAAATCTGGAGATAAAAGAACAGGGATTCAGGTTAGGGAAAACTACCACAAAACCATTTTGTTTTCCCACACAGTTTCATTAGTTGTCATTTGTCGTGTGTATTTCCTTTTACCCATCATAAGCACACTGCATGACTTACTGCACAGTGCTATTTGCGGGGTGGAGCGGGGGGGTGCAGAAATGGTGGCCCTTCCAGCCTCCTGCGGTCCAGTAGGACAGGCCATTTCTTGAGGACCTTGTAGGGGATTGCTCGGACGCCCGGGAGGCAGCAGCCAATCGGAGCGCACCTCCCGTGCTCTGATTGGCTGCCATGGCCAAGTGGGTGACTGTAGGGGATAGCCTCCCCTGCAGCTGTGTGGGCAGCCACCAGCGCACATCCGGGCTGCTTCCTGGTTCCTTGTTTGTTGGCAGCTCCAGGGTGGTGGCGGTGGCAGCAGTGATGGTGGTGGTGATTGAGGAGTGTGGTGGGTCAGCGGGGCCTGCTGATGGGGCTTGGAGGCAGTGGAATGTCGGTAGCTCCAGAGCAGCAGTGGGAGCAGTGACTGCGGCAGATGACCGGCTGTGTTCGAGGAGCTCAGTGGGATGGCAGGGGCTGCGGGTGGGGCTTGGAGGCAGTGGAGCATTGGTTGCTCTAGAGCAGCAGCGGCAGTGGCAACTGTTGTGGATGAGCAGCTGTGTTCGAGGAGCGCAGCGGGATGGTGAGGCCTGCCAGTGGGGCTTGGAGAGGTGGAGTGTTGATGGGGGGGTGGGCCCCCCTTGGGCCTGCGGGGCTCAGGCTGCCTGTGGGTGGCAGCAGTGGCAGCCACTCGGCTGTTCTAGGGGCAGTAAGGGAGTGGCAGTGGTTGTCCCAGCCAGTCCTGGACCTGGGCAGTAGCGGGGGCAGTTCTAGCTGGGTCGTCGCCTCAGGGTGGCCTGTGGGCCTAGGCCACAGTGCAGCATGGTGTGCTGCGGTTTAGGTTGGCTTTTGCCCCTCCCATTTTTGGCTGCCTTCCTGCCCCCCTCCCCGGCTGCATGGTCTCTCACCCCCTGCGTCTCTGCTCCCCCTTTTTTTCTTCTTCTGTTGCTGCTGTCTTTCCCTCGTGCCTGTACCCTTCTGGGGTCTGTCTGACGAGGACATAATGAGGGTGGGGAGATGGAGATCCAGGGCCTTTGCGGGTTACATTAAGCCTGCATTAAAACTGTGAGCTTCCCATGCCTGGCCTTTATTCCTGGTCTGTGTGGGCTGGTGGGGGAGAGATTCTTGGTCTGATACGATTCTTTATTGGCTGCAGCTGCGAAGTTGGTGATAGGCAGTCTCCAGGGGTGGGCCCGCCATGTTGGTGGTCACATGGGTCTTGGATCCAAGTTGGTCGGGGTCAATGGCCTTTGGGCAATTGTTCATTGGCCCCTTGTGGTTTGGAAGGGGGTGGAAGGGGGTGGCAAGCATGTCCGGCTCGGGAGGACCTGCCTTGCTTGGACCTCTGGGTGGCAGGGGGTTCTGGCAGTGGGATCCCCCTGCTGGCTATTGGGGATTCCTGCACCAGGTTGGAAGCTTAGGTACATCAGTTAGCAACGGGCTGATTGATGCAGGGATCCAGACCCATGTTTTGGCCAATTCTTTGTATGCTGTAGCCAACAAAGTTGTGGCCTTTGTTTCCCAGTTTTGGTGTGCTGTTTTTATTCTGTAGCCTCATCACCCCTACCCACGCAATTATCATTGTCATCATCCTGAATCAAACAGAAAAACTGATGAAACGAATAATACAAAAAAGAAAAAAGAAAAGAAAAGAAAAGGGGATTCAACTTCTGACAGGCTGGCCAGACAGACACTCTTGGTTGTGGCTGAGCAGCAAGGAGAGCTTTCATGGTAAAATTGCCAGCCAAAGGGAATTCTGGCTGGAGATACAGCCCCTGGATTAAAGGGAGAACAAAAGGTTACCTGGTGTGGAATGCCCTTTACTTGTGTTTACTCATAAGTAAACATGTTATAAATGTGAAAAACCAAGGGAGTGATTCTTGCCTCTGCCATACAAGACAGGTGTTTGGATCTGACAACCCTAAGCTGGCAACTTGTTTTTTAAAAGAAGAAACACTTATCTAAATCTTTGGAGTTACGAAAGTGTAGAATCCTTCTGATTAAAACAGAACAATGAAGCCTACACAGCCACCTTTTTCTGCAATTAAGAGCTGAATAGGTATGCTTACCTCACAAGATCAGGACCAATAAACTAAAATATTAGGGGTTGATGTCTTCAAAAGAGAGTAATTAAGGATTTAAGTGCATATATTTAGTGAATAGATTGAATTGTGTTTTATTTGCAAGGTGGAACAGTATTTTAACCATGTGAGACAACCTATAGCATGAAAAAGCATGGACAGTGTCTATTTGATGTTGATAAAACTGGCTTGCTGATGGCTTCTAGCTAGACACAAGAGAAGCAACTTGTGAACTCTGTAATCATTGGATTGAATGAAAGATGGAGTCTACCCAGGAATATTTTCAGGATGTTTTACAATGGATGATGGAGGAGCTGTGTATGGAACTTCAAGAGAAATGTGATAGAGGCCCTGAGGAATGAGAGCAAGGAACTCTGGGAAGATGTAAGACAAGAAGGGGACACAGAAATTAGCAACATGGAGGTGAAGGAGGATAAAAATTATATGGAGAGACAAATTCAAGTTGAGATAATGGAGATGGGGACATATATGAAGAGGGTGGGAAAAGGACAAGGCTAATCTAAAACTGATTTGTAATCAAATTTCTTATAGTGGTTGAATGAAACCAACCTAGGCTTAACCTGTTTGATTGAAGTGGGAAGGGGGCAGATGATTTTTTTTAAAGGTGCTGTTTCAGGGCAATTGCTTCAAAATACCAAATGGGAAGGAATCTGAAATAATGAATCTGAAAAGCTGGGGAGGATGAAGTCCATGGATAGGACAGTTATACAAGGGGAGTGGGGAGTTAAATACACAATGAAATAACAGACACAAGACAATGAAAACTGAATTGGCTTAATAAATTTAGCAAAAGATTTCACTGCGTAAAATGATTTGGAAATATTTGGATCTAGGATAAAACAGTTTTAACTAGCAAAAATACTATGTAATCAAGTCAGTAGCACTTAGTACTGATGTCATTTATCAGACAATTGTATTAATCTCATTTATCATGTAATGCCATTTATTGTGTAAACCTAATATCTAACAGTATATAATAGAAAGTAATCTTGAGATACTAGGCTAGCAGAAAATTCATTCTCTCTCTTTTGGAAAGTATCAATTGGGGAAGAGGAAGAAAGGAAATGTTGGATATTATCCTTGTGACATTTGAATCAATTAGACTGCTATAATCCATTTAAGACAGCCAGCGTTCTGTAGTGGTTTGAGCATTGGACTACAATGCTGGAGATCACAGCTCAATTCCCTGCTTGGCCATAGAAACCCACCGAGTGACCTTTGGCACGTCACACACTCTTAGCCCAAGAAAACCCCATGATAGCTTTGCCTTAAGTTTGCCATAAGTTGGAAATTACTTGAAGGCACACAACAACAGCACAAATCCAGTTAAAGGGAGTATGGAAGTCAATTCTTTTTCTTTTCTTTTTCATTTCTTTTTCTTTACTTATTTTTTAATGCATGTGTTCCATGTTTTATGTTTTTTTTTTCTTTTATGTACTTGTAGAGTTTTAGTGTTTTGGAAATTATTAAATTAGAGAGAAATTATTAATAAAGATATCCTAAAACAATAACAAGCTTAAAACTTGTATCAACTTAACATTGAAGATGTCAGTTTGGTAATTCTAGCAATCCCAACAACCACTCTTCAAGATACAAATAAATTAATACATAGTAGTGAAACAGCAGTCATGAAAGAATTTGGATACAAGATTGATGAACTGAAAATAACAACAAAAATAATGGAAACAAAAATTGAAAATTCAGCTTGACTATACACTTAGCAAAACTTGAAAAATGCTAGCATTTTTAAAAAAATCTAAAGGATGAAAAATGAAAAAGAAGAAGAAAAATAGTTATATTAAAAAAAACACACAATTCCAGAAGTATTGGGGATGCTAAACAAGATATAACTGGAACAGCAGAACAAATATCTCAATATGATGCTAGCATAATTCATTTTAATCAGAATACCTAACTTCAGTGAAACTAACATCAATTTTACAATTCGCTCCTAGAAGAAAGTAACAATAACAATACCCTACCTAGTAATATTGATACGGTGATATTCTAGAAGAAATAGTAGAATCAACCACAAATGCATACCAATAAAAATGTAATTTGGGTTACAAATGTGGAAGAAAAGATAAAATCAAGGAAGATGGAAGGTGTTATAATTACAATAGAAAAAGTTGTTAAGCTATCAAAGAAAATTAAGGGGTAGGTATCCCCTAGTGGAGATGAAGTTCCTGGATTTTGGTTCAAAAATCAGACCATCCTTCATCAAAGGCTAATACACCAGTTTAATATCTTACTGCAAATGACTTCAGTTGCAAAAGAACAGAAAAATATTTGTTCTACTTCTCAAAGAACAAAAGATCAACTGTTAATTGATAACAGGGGAGCCTCCCCATGCTCTAAGATCTGCAGGGGAAAACTTTCTCTTGGTCCCATACTAGGGACATCTGGTGAGGACATGAGGAGAACCTTCTCTTTGGCTGCTCCCAAGTTAGGACTTCATTTCCTGGGGAAGGGAGTTCCATAATTTTGGAGCAGTTGCCTTCCTCCCTACTGTTCTTCCAGTGGCATGTAAAGCCCCCCCCTTTTTTTTGAGGAATAACATTTTGGTCTTTAATGTATTGCAGCAGGAAAAAAAGCTTTTTATTTATTTTCAAGTGTATTTTAATGCTGTTTTATCTTGTTTTTAATGCTGTTTTTAACTTGTGTGTTTTTAAAAATAGAAATATAGTTTAGTTGTGTTTTAACTTTCATATTAAGAATTTTTTAAAATTATATTGCGCTTTTAAAACATTGTACATTGCCTTGGATCCCATGCTGGGAGCAAGGCAGGTTATAAAGTAAACAAATTAATACCATTATTTTGAAAAATGGTAAAAGATGAAAAACAAATATTCACATAACACAGACTGGCTACAGGAAAGCATTTGACTATTTGCCACACATGTGGATTTAAATGTGCTTTGAAATGTTACAAATCAGCAAAATCCTTTCAACTATAATGAAATCATTTTAACAGTAAAAAAAAATTATCAAGTACTCGGCAGAGTCAATATCAGGCATGAACTTTTCCAAGGTTATTCAGTTTTTCCTTTATTATTCATGTGGTAATGATACCACATTCAGTAATACTAAAGAAAACAAATCAGGGATATCAAATAGCAAAACAGCCAGAAAAATAAGCCATTTCTTTTAGATGTATTTTTAAAAACTGTACAGAAAGCCACCAGCAGAAAATGAATCCTCATTGAATACTGTAAGAATATTTCAAGACATTGACTATTGGAGGCCAGGGGTGATTATAACTGAAGAAAAGAAAAGAAACTTGAGCAAATATATTGAAAAGCAAAGACAACATGCTAATAGATGTACATGGAATTTGTTGAATATCAAAGAAACAAAAGATACCTACAGAAAAAAAAAATATTAAAGATTGCTTTGAAGTCACTTTGAAGCATGGCAAAATAAACCACTGTAAGGTCAGTCACACACTCTCAGTGCCAGAAAATCTTATGATAAGTTTCACACAACAACAACAACAACAGCAACAACAGCTGGTATATTAAGAGCACATAGGAAAAAGTTGAGAAAGGGGACACTTGGTCAAGGTTATACAACAGGACACTTAATAAGAGGTTATATTTGTGGCTCAAGAAGAGACACTTCAGGCAAATATCACTAAGGCAAATATCGAAAAAGATCACTAAGAACAAGAAATGCCATCTATGTGATGAGAAAGGTGAAATTGTTCTTCTCTTTATTAGTTTATGTAGCAAGACTGAACCAACTGAACATGGGAAAAGCCATGATAAAGGAGGTGGAAGAGTACCTTGAGATCTATGCAAAAAGTACAGTTTACTATCTGCAAAGAAATGGTAGGAACATGCCTGAAAAAAATTGTTGAAAATGATGAAGTAAACATCTTATGGGAGATCTTTTAGATTCAAACTTATACAAATTAGAACATAATATACCAGGCATAAGTGTGGTTGAGAAAAAAGAAAGTTTTGATTATAAATGTGGTGGTCGATGGGGTAACAGAACCAAACTCAAAAAGAGGGAAATGATTATGAATTACGGGACTTAAAAATGGACATTCAGCAGCTATAGAAAAAGAAAACTGTGGTCCCAGTAGAGATAGATGCTTCAGGAACAATTCCAAATGGACTGATTAACCACCTGAATGACATCGCTATAGATAGGGTTACAACAATACAGTTACAACAGCAACAACAAGTGATACTGCATCATATTATTTGACAATAGCTCTCTGATTCCTAGATTCTTGAATAGAATCCAAAGCATTAATGGTCCAAAATTCTAGTCAGTAACATCCAGTAGATTGTGAAACTGAGAATAATAACTTTGTAGTTGTTCTTGCTCCTGCTGCTATTCTATTGTTTATTATTCTATTTATTGCTGTATTCCTGTATAGCAAGCTGATAGAATATCTGCAAGAATGTAGGATGCTTTGAATATAATTTTAATCAAATAATAATAAAAATAGTTTTTAGTAAAGCAGTGTGCTGCAGCTTCAGAATCAAGACTCAAATGTGAGGACAATTTCTAATCATAGCATACATTGTCCAAAAATACACATGAAAAAATGTTGAAGCACAGCTTGGTAACCCACTGGGAAGCTTTTATACAACTTGGAATAAATCTCACTTAATATTCAATTGCCTTGTTTCAGCCAGAACTGACATTTTTTCCAGAACTGTACCAGTGGAAAAAAAAAAAAGATCATTCTCAAACATCCCTTGATTCATTTTCTTTCACTTGGGAATCTCACACCACAGTACCATGAATAACAGATTTAGCATTGGTTAACTTGGGACCTGATTATCTCAGAGAACATGGCCGTCTTTGTAAACCCTTCCCTTGCTAACAAGGTCCTGGGGCTCTGTCACATTATGTAGTTATAGTGCTATGATTCTACTTTAACTGCAATGGCTGTATCCTATGGAATCCTGGAGTCGGTCAGAGGCACTAAAGAACCACTCTCACTGAGAATTCTAAATATGGAATGAATTTGAGAATTCTATAGGATGGAGCTATGGCAGATGAAGTGCACTGCATGATTCACTGCATGATACCATTGTAGGGCAGAGCAGAAGCAATGAGGCAGTGTCTTCCTGTAGCCATGCCAGGCAGTGTGGCATTTCCTCTTCCTTCTTCACACAGCCTCAGTACCTTGTGTTCAGGCAACCAAGGAATTTAAATCTTGCTTTGAATTCATTGGCTGTCAAAACCTGACTAGTTTAGCCTGAATGACAGGTCAGATTCCTGGGAACAAATACAGCCACCTCCAAAGTGCTTGCCAGTTCCTTTGGAGTGGCACCCCACCCACCACCCTTTAACTGCGGATGAATTGTTGCTTGGGTTTCTTGTTGGTTATTCTTACTGTTTATGCATGTCACAACTTGTAAAGGATGGTTGGCATGGGTCCTGGATCTGGGATAGTAGGTGCCAATGTCCACCTGACATTGGTGGGCATGGAGTAACCTTAGGGGACTCAAGGGTGATACGTGGTGGTGGGCATGCCCAGCTCAGGAAAGCATGTGTTTCCTGGAACCATTTGTGGAGATGAGGTCATCTTCCATAACACATTTGCCTTTTCAATTGCAATAAATAAACAAACAAACAAATAAATAAATCTGTTTTTTAAACAGGTATCAGTACTGTATCTGTATCTTGAAAGGTACTAAAAGCTTTCTTTTCCCAGAAGGCTTTAGAAACTGTTAAGTTATCAGGAACATTTTTGAGTTCTTTCCATAATAGCTGTGTGCTGCTTCTTGAATTTGTCACTGGTGTGTTTTTTTTGGGGGGGGGGTAATTTTTATTTTTATTTTTGAATTTGTATTTTATTATGTTTCATTATTTGTATTTGTGAGATGTTAAATTTTCAACTGATGGGCATATTACTTTTAATGAATGGCTGTCTTCATTGCTTACAACTTAGGCCCTTTCCTCACGGGGGGGGGAACAGGGCAGCGCATGCAGGGGCAGAGCTTATCTGTGAGCGGGTTGCTCCGTCCCTGCGGGGAGTGTGGATTCGCCGTTCTAAACGCCGCTGAATTTCGGCGGCGCTTGGCGGTGTTCGGTGGTCCTTAGCGGTCGCCAAAATGGCTTCCGGCGGCTTCCGGCGGCGCTCCGCCAATCAGGACAGCGCGCCAGCCGGAAGCCCGCCCCTGGGCAGATCTGCAGGGATGCGCTACCACGTCTCTGCAGTTCTTCACTGGGGGCTGCCACGGAGCAGCGCGGGCAGTTTTATAAAAACCACTTGCAAAGGTGATTTTTATAAAACTCGCAGCGCCACCCCTGCGGCTGCACTAGAGCAGTTTGAGGTCTAGAGCCTCACTTTATCTAACTGCGCTAGCGCACCCTGCGGTGAAGAAGACCTCCAAGATTGGTCGCCCTCCCATGAGCAATATGCCCGTGTGGAAATGGCCTTAAATAAATGCACACATAAATCTGGAGTAATCTTGTTTCTACCACCATAGTCTATAGTCCTCTTGGTGCACTGTACCCATATAGCTATGCTAGCATATGCTGTGATGGCAGGAGGAAAAGTATATGGCCACTGTAGTCATGAATGAATTAATGCACTGGAGAAAGGGGCTGTTCAGAACCAGATTTTGTCTGCCTCTCCTCCCCATAAGTGCGTAATCCTGAATACAGTACAGTCCCTGATGATGTACTCTATCAAGATTTCAGCCATGGGGCCCTCTATAGCTTTAGGTTACAGGGTACACAAACAGAGGGAAAACTAATGTGAAACATAGCTTTCATATCAGTGAGCCAACGAATCCTGTTTGAGCCTTTGCCTGAACTTTAAAAAGCTTAGTCAAGCTTATCCTATTTTGCAGATAGCATTCAATACGTTTAAAGCTCAGACTAAAACTTGCTGTAGATTTGCTGCCCCTCTGACATGGAAACCACTAGTTTTCACTGAGCCAAATGGTGATGTACTCAAATTTTTAGGTGTTGGAGAATTCCAAGAAAATCTGTATAGGCAGATATATCTAAATATATATTTCAGGATCAAACAATATTTTTTGTACTCAAGACTTTTTTGGATTTTCATTATAAGTCCATGACTACCTTCCTTTAAAAAAATCAATTTTTTTTAAAAAACAAATCTTCCTCCTAGTTGATTTACAATGCTACAATGACATCCTAGAATATGTTCAAGGGAGCCAGCATAGCTCTGGAAGGCTAGTGTTCCTGCTCAACCATGAAAACACACTGAGTGATTTTGAGCAAGTCACATTCTATCAGCTTAAGAGGAAGGCAAGGGTGTGCCTCTTTTTTTTTTTTTTAAAAAAAACTTGCCAGGAAAACCCAATTAGAGGCGATCCCTGTGTGATGTGGAAGCAAATAACAATTTAAGTTCAGCCCCTAGGTCACTCCCATACAGCTTTAACCAATTGCATCTGTGTAGGGGGCGCTGATTATATAGCCTCAGCATCCTGGCCAGTTGTATCCTAATTAATGAGCTTTTTCCATACAAGCACTGCTTGAGGCATGGGCTCTCCCTTTACCTCCTGCACTGCCTGCCGTAAGTACTGCCTTTTCATGTTTCTGGGGTGTGGCTGCTGGGAAGGGACCTGTGTGAATCCTGGCAGTCTGGGTCCTGGGGCAAGAGCATAACACACTGCATAGTTTGTAAAGAATTCCAACCTCTGCAATCACCAAAAAAAGTGAGTTACAATGGCAAACAGAATTCTTACAACACTGTCACTCACTAATAGGATGCCAGCCTGTATTTTTGTTCTTATTTCAAACAAAAATAATGAGAAGTCCTAGTTGTGGTGGTGGATTAAAGATGATGGTCCTGGTGCTAGTAGTAATTGCAGTCACTGATGTTTAATTCTGTTTATATTATGGAGTCAGAACCTTTTTATTTTTTTTCATTCTATATATATATATATATATGATTTATCATTGCTTATTCTGTGTTGCCCTGGGCCATGTCATTCTTCCTGGACTGCACTGATTAATAAAAGGGGCATCATTTTTCCTGGCCCTCATCAAATTCTGCTGTTTCTCATATCATTCATGCATCCAAGCCTATGAGACTATGCGAACAAATGGTTCCATTTATTCTTGAATAAAAGCAATCTTGACAACTTTTGTCATAAAAAACCCCAAACAATATCCTGCACTATATACAGTATTTCTAGTAAACAGATCACTGACTGAACAACAGGGAGTTGAAACAGTCAAAATTCTTGACAGTCTAGAAAAACTACCTATATAATTTAACATAACACCACCAGCAGCACTGATGGCGGATAGGCCAGCCAATGAAGCAAGAGAAGAGAGATTTTAGAAAGCACACTAGAGAGAATCAATTCCCTACCTTACTACCTTTATAGTTATTCTTTTAAAATCGCACACTAAATGAAGTGATCTTGCTTTTAGCATTGGCATCAAAATCCACAAATATATAAATGTTTTCAAAGTATGTACATGTATTATTTTACCCCATGGGAGTGAATGGTTGCCAAACAGAGGAAGTGAATGGAAGAATAGCATTTATACATGTGATTTATTTAAATTTCAACTCACATCTGTTGAAAAATAAGAAATGGTTTGACGAGGGAAACAACACATAAAACAAATGTGGAATAAGTAAAACACAGTGCTAGTTATCAAAACCCAAATAAAGTTATATTGCTATGTATCCAGAGCTCAAGCTCTGACTTTGTCAAGCCTCCATAGGCATTTATCAGCTAAGAGGCAGTCACCAAGATGATGCCACTGCTCTCCGAACTGGCTAAATCAGATCAACCAGGAATCATGTGGTCTGCCAGATGTTGCTGGACTGTGACTCCCAGCATTCGTTAGCATTAGCTATGCTGGCTAGAGCAACAATGTGTGGAGTGCCGTCTGATCTCCATCCTGAGAAAGACCCATAAGATGCATGGGAGAAAATGCTATCTCAGTCTATTTTATATGTGAGATTATTAATATAAGATATCTTACAAAACAAAAAGTTATACATACCATGTCATATAGCATACCCAACATTTAACTAACCACTGATCTACATACAATATTTCCTTCTTTTTTGCCCCTTCCCCTCCCACCCCCTACCCTCCCAGAGAATGGTGTAGCTTATTAGTTTCCTTTTTTTTTCCACTGTGGAAAACCATTTTAACCATTTCCTTTACTTTCTCATACCCCTCCCTTCCCTGAACAAACTCAACCATTACTAAATTATGACTAATTACTAAACCAGGCCTCCTCTTTCCTCTGACCAAAATATACCCTTCTTTTTTCCATGATATAATCAAACATCATATACTCCAATATGTTCTGCACCCATTCATTACAATTCCATCTTTCTTTTTCTTTCCATCCATATGCAATTACTGCTTGTGCTGCTATAATTAATTGTTTAATTAAATATTTTTGTTACTTTTTAATTCTACATTCCTAACATTACAAGTTATACATATTTCTTTATTTAATTGAACCCCCCCCCAATTATTTTATGTATTTCTTGTTCTATTTCCTTCCAAAATGCTATCTCAGTCAAGACTAGAGCTGTGGTTCCCAGTCTTAAGGATACATACATTAAAAACTGAGATCTTCAGCTGAGTTTTCAGAGAAAGTTTTGGTAAAGGAATTCAAATGCTAGCACAGAACACAGCAACTTATCCTCACATCGTTATAAACTGATGATTCCAAATGGTGCATGTAGATTAACCTTGAGGTTTGAAAACTGGGCAAGCACTCCAATGATTTTCATGTAGTAGCAGTTTTAGATACATAAAAACAAGGTCTTTAAAAAAGGTGGTAACTATAAGACTTTAACTTATAGTTACAATGACTGTACCTTTCCATAGTGATGGGACTGCTTGCTTCCATGAAGCAAGAGGATATATTGATGGCAGAAGTTCTGCTGGTAGGATCACCCATGTCAGACAGGCTTTTGTTGATGAGCCAGAGTTGAGTGTGGCATGGTGAACCCTCCTGAGCATGATCAGAGTGCAAATCCACACTATTGTGTTCAGCTCACATTGTTTGCCCTGGCAAGAAAAACAGCCATGCAGATGCATTGTGTCTAGGCTAAATCAGCTCTTTATTAGTGCAAAGCGGGATACATGATAAAAGCGTTATGTTTCAAACAGTTCAGAAGCAGTTCAAAAGCAAAGGCAAAATACAAAGTAAAAGGAGATTGCGTACTGAAGATGAAGCAAACTTTTAACCAATAATAAACCACTCCCATACATACATATCATGTAACATGCTACATGTAAACTACCAACCGTTCTCAGGCTCAGAGTTTTCCTATGGGATAGGAATGCAAGAGACTAGACAGTCAAAACATGTGACACCAGTTGTGTTCCAGAGGGCACTGTGACCTCACAGCTCACTTTGCTGGAAAAAACAACTGTGCTGCTGCACACACACATACACACACACTAACCCTTTGGAATATTAAACTAAATGCGTCAAACAGCACTGAACAACAGCAGTAGTAGGGATGGCACTGGCAGAGGATCTCTCAGACAATGGCAGCGGTACCATAGATAGTACTTGTACTGTGTAGAAGGAGGCAAAATAAACTTCTTTTGAATGTTTTTCACCATGAAAACACTAGAATGATACAATCCAAAATAAAACAAGTGATAGTGCCAGAAGATGAGACCCCCAAGTTGGATGGCACTCAGTGAGCTACTGGGTTACAGCAGAGGAAAACTATGAGTAGCACTGCAGCTAATGATGCAACTAGACTCAAGCTGAAAGAATGCTCTGCTACTGACTTGCTCAGAGGGGAAAGAAAAGTCCACAGCTGCACAATACATATTGTAGCAATGTGAAAAGCTAGGTACATTAAAACTAGAAATGAAACATGTAAACACTGGAGAACTTGCAAACTAACAGAGCTCTAGGTTCAGCCCTGTAAAAGTGCTATGCCTTCAAAGTTAAACTATCACATGTTTAAATAATGAATGTTTAACTGGACTGAGAAATAAAGAATTTAAAAAAGGGTGAAGAAAAGGAGATTGGCATTTGACTTCTTGTGTGGTTTCTGAACTCTTATGAATTACCTAGACATGTAATGATCACTCCAGTAGTGAGAACCCAGATTTTTTTTTTTTCAGGAAGGTTTACCAGAGTAGGAACAAATCACAGCTACTGAATGCAACTTCCTAGTCTTCCAAGTGTTTAAATGAGTAACCATATTCTCTATTGAAAGTTGGGTTTGGGACACTACTGGTGAGCCAGAATATCTACCCTCTTGCTACCATTATGTCATCTAACCTTGCCTCCAACAGCAAAGAATTCTCAAGATGCCACATATTTTAACAGACCATTGATCTCACTCAATATGTTTTGTGGTTATTTGATGTTTATCTAACTGTATCATAACCCTTAGTTTTTTCTCTGTTAGTCATTGTCTTGAGTAACAATTTCTTTCAGGTTAGTAGTTTCCCCATCACAGTAATTTTCCAGATATTACATAAATATTGGTACAACATTAAGTGGGATATTATGTTTTACGAGCTGGCACACATATGCGTACTTGTAACCGAAAGCTCTTTACCAGTAGGGATATGTGAAAATTTCTTTATTATTTATGGAAGTATGGTTGACTTGGCAAAAGTGTTTATGATATTCATCTGTAAAAGCAGGTGGATCGTTATCTACAAAGCCATTATTGGTCCCACTGAAATAGGAGACCAAGGCCTAAACTGAATTGTTACTCTCAACTAGAATAAACTCACTGAATCAATGCGAATTTGATAACTCTACACTTTTATAAATTCCATTGATTCAGTGAGTCTATTCTAGTTTGCGTTAACAATTGTATTTCAGCCTAAGTTTCTGTTGTATTTCTATGCAGCTGTTTTGTCATCATGTGTCTAATTTGAAGCAAAGACTACACAGTTATTTTGCATCCTTCTGGTTTAACTAGCACCATTCTCCATTCTGACATAATATAAAGAAAAAATATTATCAATTTATTCTTTGTTTTCCATCGATCCATTATAACTATTTGGAAAATTGTTGCCCACACACATATTCATATATGGTTGTTTATGGGTGTTCAATCATATGCAGTAACACATGTTTGGGAGAAGGAAAGAAGTACTGCTGGAAAACAAGATGAAACTATATATTTTTAATTATATAAGACATATATGTCCATGGTATTTTGTGAGGGATGATATATAGTGCAGAGCTCTGCTACATCACACATATTCCAGCATAAAGTAGTGAGATAGCAGCAGCTTTATTAGATAGTTTTGAAAGAGTTTTACTTTCCTACATTGTTTGACCATTGCATTGACTGGGTATATCCATACTGTGCAAGAATACAGTTTGAGACCAAGTTATGGTTCCCTCCTTCAAAATGCTGGGAATAGTTGCTTGGAGAGGGGCTTAGATGTTTCTGATCCTTTTGCATGAACTACAGCATTAGAACTATCAGTCAGTCAATTCTAACTACCTATCCCAAAACTAGAAATCCCAGGATTCCACAGGATGTAGCCATGGAAGCTGGAGTGGAATCAAAGTGTTATAACTGTCTAGTATGGATACACCCATTTTTTGTTAGCTGTCCTACAAACACACCCTGCTATTCATCATGTAAATTGTTTTCACAGTATTTTATAAACTACACATTTACTGTATACTACTTCTATATTTATTTATGATTATTGAGAGCGTGATTCCTACGTACTATTTATTATCAATCAGTCCCATTCCCTCTATGAGCTCAAAGCAGGGGAATGTAGTCCTTTTCCTCCCCTTTTTATTCACACAACAATTTCATCAAGTAGGTCTGTCTGTTAGAGAGGAAGACTTGCCCAAAGTAATCTCAGTGAGCTTCATGGCTTGCATGGCATCTTTCAATACCCAGTCCAACATTCGAACTATTCTGCTGTTAAAGCCCCCTTCTCATTGCATCATATTATAAATACCAATGATTACACTTGATGTATTTTTAAGAAAAAGATCTCTTTGCTAACTGAGGTTCAGTGAATTATCCCTTATGTTTTCAAACCCTGTAGTCTGAACTGCTGGCACATTTTTTTAAGGAACAAGCTAAAAGTGTTTAAGGAGCTTTTTATGAGAAATAGTGAGAGAAGTTTGGCTGGAGAAGATCTTTCATCCCCCCTCCCCAGTTAGAAATGTACACTGATTGTAATTTCATTGAAAGTTAAATTAAATGCATGTATGGTTTCTTTAGCAAAGAAAAATTGCATTAATTGGTTTTGCCTCCTTTAATTTTCTGGTTGGGAATTTCTTTAGTGGATTTATTTACAGAGGAGGAAGAATGAGATGCTGTCAACAGATGAAAAATAAAAGCTACATTTCTTGAGAAAAAGACATCCATCTTTTTCTATTTGTGAGTACTGATGAACAGGGTTTAAGGAGGGCTAATGTTTCCCATTCATCTTAATTAAAGAGTTAATTGCTCGTGCATCCTGGTTTGGTTAGTTGATCTTGGTAGCATGAAAAGTCCTTGCTTCTATGTATCTTATTGACCAGTGTAATGACGTCATTGGTAAGTCTCAGGATTTATTCATTTCTCACCCTATCCTCATAACTTTAATAGCCTTCTACATGAGAAAACTTTCAAAAGCAATGGAGTTCTTTAGTATGGCACAGAATACGGAAAGGTCTGTTCAGGAAGCTGTTAAATGTCTCAGTTTGGCTGCCATTGAAGTATTACTTCAAAGTCTAGAGTCGGGAAGATAAGTGAAAAGTAATTTTAAAGACCAATTCTCATCAAATGTATATATGGTAATAGAATGAAACATCTGAAAATGCAATATCAAATGTAAGCAATTGATCTGTTTTTATTCAGTTTTCCACAATTGTAGTCATAGTCAAGTAAGCACTACTGCTAGGCACAGTCAGCCAGAGTTGACAGCATGGCTCTGCGGATTATAGGGCAAATTGGTTTAGTCACATGTCTAGCCACACAAAAGAAAGAGGCTCTGATCTGGTGAAAGACCAGTTAACTAACAAGGATGGCTGTGAGGAGGGATGCGTGTGTGTGTATGTGTATGCAAAGTCTTTCAACTTCCAAACTACCTTTCCCCATGTAAGCTTTCTTAACAACCCTTTATGAATATGTGTATGAATCTTTCATCAGATAGGACAATATGGGCAGTGCAGTGCCTTCAGAATATGTTGGTAGTAATGTCCTCGCAATGAAACTAGCGACAAAAAAAGACAACTCTCAGAATAATGGTCTGATCCACAGTAGTTCTGTCTTTTGAATGAATGAATATGTTAACAAAAAGGAACCCTGCAACATGACACATGCATCATGAAAAAATGGGTATGTCTGTTCAATTACACTGCCCCACTGTAGGGAAAGCAAAAGCTAGTTCCTTCAAGGCAAAGAGTCTCTTTAATAGCATCTCAGCTACTGTAAAGGTATAATGCGCTCCTCTTTTTTTTTTTAGACACATGGTGAAAAGTGGGCAACTGAAGTCAGAATTGTCAGCTGCAGTTAAGAGGAGTGAGCTTGTTTTCTGCTGCTCCAAAAACTAGAACACAAACCAACAGATTCAAATTAGAAGAAAAGAGATTCTACCTAAACATTAGGAAGAACTTATTTACTATAAGCACTGTTGATTGACTGCCTCAAAGGTGGTGGAGAAGTTGGACAGCCATCTCTCAGGAGTGGTTTAGTCATGTATTCCTCCATTGCAGGGATTGGGCTAGTCAGCCCTTGTGGTCCCTTCTGCCTCTATGTATCTATGATTCTACAGCTACAGTCTACATGGTGTTTCATAAGACAACTGCAGGGATGAACTGAGTATTTTATTCTTGAGAAAGTAGTTGTCAGCTATGCCCAAATGTGCTGTTTGGATATGCTTTTGCAGTCTGCATACAGTGATAAGCAACATAGGAGTTCCCTACTAGGAGACGTACGTAACAAACAACAAGTTTCATGTCATTAATTTCTTTTTCCAATAATGAAAATATTCTTGCATGACATTATAATTGTAATATAATGAGGGGTAACTTCACCCCTTTTGTGATGTGACTGTAACTTCTAGTAACTTTTAGTTGCTTTTATAGCTACAGAGAATTGCTAGTGTGGTCTAGTGGTTTGAGTATTTATTGTATTAGGATTCTGAAAGACCAGGGTTTGAATCCCTGCTCAACCATGGAAACTCACTGGGTGACCTTGGGCAAATCACATTTTCTCAGCTTGAAAGAAATGCAATGGCAAACTGCCTCTGAAGAAATCTTGACAAGAAAATCCCATGACAGGTTCTTTGAGTTGTGGTAAGTCATAAATGACTTGAAGGAACACAAAAGCAGCAGCAACAATAAGACAGATGCCTAAAACTGCCGTTTTATGAATCTATTAAAAAAGAAAAAGAAGTGCAGCCTTGATTCCCCTTCAATACATTAATGTAGGGGTGGGCAAAATATGGCCCCCTAGATCAGTGGTGGCTGATGGCTATCATATCAATGGGATGGCAAATTTCCTCTTGGTTTTAATCTTACTTTTACTGGAGCTGTTCAAGGTGCTGAACCCTACCTCCAGAATAGAACTACCAGTCTACTGACTTCAGAAGTACAATGACTTCAGATGGTGTTCCACTGCAACTTCCATCAGCACCAGCCAGGATAGTCATTGATAAAGAATGCTGGCAGTTGGAGGCCAACATCCTTTGCAGGGCTCCATTTTGACTAAGCAGATGTGGCTGACTGGTGCATCTGCTTACAAACAGATGTCCTCCCAGGTAGGATGCTTATGGTATTTAATTCCTGCTTGTATTTTGTAGTAAAAGGTACAACATCACAGGAGCTTGCTTCCTCACCAATGGGTTTCTTCATGAATGAATATTCCCTTCTTCCATTTCAAAATGCAGCATTGAAAAGGAGGTATCGTACTAGATGAGGTACAAACTGCAGAAGTGAACTCAGACATGAATTTAAAGGCAAGGCCATTACTTGGGACCAGCCCTCTTTGTTGATAATTGCTGTCAAGTCAATCTCAACTCTATGGATGAGAGACTTCTAAGCCACTGTATCAGCAACTGCTCTGCTAAGGTCTCGCAGAGTCAGGAGCATGTCTTCCTTGATTGAATCTATCAATCTGTCATGTGGTCTTCCTTTTTTCCTACTGCCTTCTATGTGCCAAGCATTATTGTCTTTTCTACTGAGTCATGTCTTCTCATGATATGGCCAAGGTAGGACAGCCTCAGTTTAGTCATCTTGACTTCTAGGGAATGTTCAAGCTTGGTTTGCTCTAGGACTCATTCGTTCCTTTTTTTTTTTTTTAGCAGCCTGGCTATCCATAAACCTGCTTTTGCACTTTCTGCCTTGACTTTCTTCAGTAATCATTCCAAGTCTTTGCTGTTTTCTGAGAGTAGTATGGTGTCATCTGCATATCTGAAACGGTTGATGTTCTTTCATCCAGTTTGCATGCCTTCTTCCTCCAAGTCTAATCCTGTTTTATCTATGATACACTCAACCTTCTATATAAAGTTGAATGTGAACTGCTTTATGTTATCAAATGGTACATAAATGCTGTGAATAAATAAGCATAGGAGGGAAATGCTCTCACCTCCAAGTATTCATTTTTAGTCATTCTATTAATGCATTGTCAAGTCATCAGGCATCTAAGCTTTGTCAATTTAGCACATGAATCGATTTTGAAGTGTTTACTTTATCAGCTCTCTGAATTCTTTGGTTGTAGAGGCAGCCAATATAAATTCCTAATATCTGAAAGTAATGCTGCTGCATGTTTAACAAACATTAAATCTTGCATCCCTTGATTTCTTTCGTAAAGGTTGCATCACAAGTGCTATAGAACATGCAGATAAACCAATACTAAAAGATGTAGGTATTATTATTATTGCTATTGTTATTATTATTACTATTATTATTATTACAGTACTATCACCATACATGATGCTTTAGAAGTGAAAGGCCAACCAAACAATCCTGCTTGCCTGCTGTCGCGGATGCAGTCTGATACAAAAGGAAAAGGAGATGACAGTGTGGGAAAGGAGTAAGTCCAGCAGATACTGCCTCTTCTTCTCTCCCTTCCTGGCCAGGACAGTAGCAGTTATTAAAAGGGAGGGCCTTTCATCTACTACTAGGCCTAGGCATGATGGAACTGTGCAGAGAAAAGCCCAGATCTGGGAAAAGACCCGTCTGTAGCCTAGGAAGAATGACTATCACTTTCAAAAGGCCTTCAGCCCATTTAAAAGATATGGTTAATGACAGAAATGTATATCCCTGTACATTATTCCTCTGTCTCTTTAGGAGAAGAGTACTGTACCAGACAGTCCATTGGTTTTAAGCTCAGTGTTACAGTTCTTAGTTTTTTGGTGCTTTCTCAGCAGAGCAATATACACAAGATAGCAATATACATACAATGATATCTAAATCACAGTAAATATAAGCCTCAGTGATTCTTAATGAATGTAAGAATGCCACCACTGAAGCAGGAAATCTTGAGCATGAAAGGGAATAAAAGAAGAGATGAAAAGTATCACGCAAGTTAGAGCTTCAAAGACTAGAAGAGATCTAATGTACAATTAGCATGAAAAATATAACAAAGATAGGGAACAAAAATACTAGCAATAACAGTACCCAGGATGGCAACAAGGAGTGTGTTCCCAGTTTATATTCCAATTAACTGTTATCCAACTGTTCAAACCTGACATTCAGTGGCACAAGTACAAGCAATTAGTGATCAGAGAAGGGCAGCGATTATTATAACCTTACAATGAGACAAATATTCTTTAATCTCTTCTGCAGTCATTTGCTTTTTTTCTGTAATTTTCTGCTACAAGAGTTCTCTGCTATGTATTGTGACTAGACAGCTAAAGTGGACCTTTGTTTGAGGGCAGCCATTATAACTCCTTTGCCATAGCCAGTAGTCCTGTCTCCTCGGGCGTTCAAAAAGGCTTTTCTGCATCAATCTTCCCATCCCATCTGGGGCTTCAACTGTGGCTAGGTAAGATGGTTCTGCCTCAGAAGGCACCTGGAGCCCATTTGTGGGTTTCACAACCTTGACATATGCCCTTAAAGGTGTTCCCCTATATCCCTATCTCCATTTCAACTTCTACCACACAGTCCTGAAACCAAACAATTCCAATTTCATATGGTACACCACAGATACTAACTGCTCCAAACTACCTGACCCAGGTCATGTTGCAAGGCAAGTGTGAGAATTTGTTAGTCAATCTGCCTCCCATCAAATCCTACTTGGCCCTTACCTTTTACTGGCCTGAATCTGATTGCTGGTCCCAATAGGAAGGTAATTGGCCAGCTAACTTGGCTCCTGGATGGAGAGGTAGTGCTCACTATTCCATTGACAGTGGTTCTATCTCTCTGTTTGGGGGGGGGTGTTGTCTCAGTTACTCCTCCCTAGCATACAGTCACTGAAGTAATGGGAAGTATGTTAATGTTGACTTAATAACAGCCATTAATTCAGTGCATCTACTCTAGTTGTGACTGACTATTAGATTTAAGCCAATGTGTCCAGAATGGTGGCTAGAAGGGCACTGAAAAAGAGAAAGTGGCTGACAAGGGAGAACAAGGTCTTAAACATTTGATTCCACTCTAGTGCCAATGACAAAGTTGTGTGTGTCTGTGTGTCCTGTAGAGCATAGCTCCATTTACCCTTGGGCTGCATGAAACATTTCCTCAGACTGCACTTTTTAATGGTGGTTTGAAGAGTTTCATGTACAGGCTCATCTTTTGAATCTCCTCCCCAAAATCATAATGTACTTTTTTTAACATACTTTTTCTTTTCGTACACAACCTTGGGAACATCCTTGGATCTTAATGATGGCCTTTTTAAAAAAGAAAAAGAAAAAAGAAATAAATTGAGCATTAGTCTCTCACGGTATCTTAGATCCCTTACTATTACAGTGAACTAATTTTGAACTCTGATCAAAATAAAGATTTACATAAAAAAAAATGGTTCAGAAAATTCTATAGTAAGGTACTTTGACACAGCATTAACAATTAAATGATTGAATTTAGGGCAAATAAAGAAAATAAAAGCTTATGTGTGAGATTAGTGTTCCTTATTTGCACACACTTTGCTGTGAAATATTTGGCCACTCATCTTAAATGAGATAAATGTCGTGTTCCACAAACATGAATAATATATAGTCATAGTGAAATGCATGATTCTAAAAATATACAGAGAAGAGATGGGGATATTTCAATGATATATCAGGATAGGAGCATCTGACTATGAAACATTGTCTTTCAGAGAATATGAATGATAACATCTCTACTTTAGAACAATTACATTTTTCTGAGATGTCTGAAATTCTCCCAGAGACAAGCTGGTATATTATCTAAACATGAATATACAACTATTTTCAGATGTTTATTATAACTTGATTATAATGCTTTCTTTTATTAATGCAAGCTGGTGATGAAAAACATTGAACACACAGAACTGTATTTGTGGTTCCTGTCACATGTGTGGGCTACTTACACACAGAGAAGATTTTCCTAGTTGATAGGACTGCCTCCTCACCCGACTTTCCAATAGATGTTATTAATCTAATGAGTACCTGTGAAATACACAGACACTGGCATAACATCTATCTGTTTCCCATAGGAAAAGAATTAATGAAATAATGGCACAGCTATTCCTATTTAACATTCAGTTGCTTTAACTGTTCATTAAACTACTCTAGTCAAGTACTGTATGGCTCTCATCAAGTGGTCTGGTTGTCTTGCACATGTAGAAGTGTAACAATAAAGCCTCTATTAACACCAGTGCCTGATATTGCACATTAAAAAAGAAAGAATGCCGACTTCATTTGTTACTAAAGTCAGAAAAATAATAAAAATAATAATAGTCAAGCACATATAAAACATGATTGTCTCATCTGCACCATCTTCTATGCCTTAGTACAGGATTGGGCAAAATTCAGTCCTCCACACATTCTTGGACTGAAATTCCAGTGTTGTCCACACTATGCTGGCTCAACTTGCTGGAAGTTTCAGCTTCACAACACCCAGTGGGCCAAAAATGATCCATCCCAGCCTTTAGGCATGTTAAAGTTCATTGTTAATTTCAGCCTTTTGAATATTGCTTTCATTAAAACATGGTTTGCTTTCATTAACTGTGTTCTCCTTTTACTTACTAGCTCTGCTAAAGCTAAAAAGTAAGCAAGCAGCGACACAGTGTAACACCCCGATCTACAGCAGATGTACAATTCCACTCTAGGTGGTATAAATGGAACCAAAAAAAAAAACAAAACAAAAAAACAAAAACAAAACCCACACACTCTTCTCCATGATATTTTCACCTGATCAGGCAAAGAAGGCCTATGGTTGTTTGATAATTACCCCCAGAGATTCCAATTGTCTGTTGCATAACCCAACTGAAACAGATGGTTCAGTAGCTTTAAGGTCCTTTGTGGGCCGGATTATCTTGTTTTGCAGAAGTTGTATACAGACACCAGCAAAAACAGTTTTATGGGTAAAGGATAAACAGGATCTTTTTGAATGAACTCCATCTGAGAGCTGCCCTAAAGGTAATTATGCAGTACAGACCAAACAAATACTCTACATGGAAGTCTTTTGAAAGCCTAGGGCGGGCGGGGGGTGGTGGTGCTGTCAGAAGAAAATCCCATGGGAATCAGGATCATTTCAGCCCCTCAAAATGAAGACAATTCATCCTTCAGAATGGCTTCAGTTAAGACACATGAGCTCACAGCAAAAGTATTCCCCATAAACTGTCTTCTTAGCTAAGCTTTTTATTTTTTTTAGAAAAATCTGTATTCTTTCCTCATGACAGAAAATTGCACTTTCTCTTCCACAAGATCCATCTGAAAATGAATTAACGGTCTTCAACTGTGAGCATGAAGGGAGTCCTCCCTCCTCTTCATGAAGGTCTTTGCTGGTCAAAGACAACCTACATATCAATTAAACTCACCTGTTAATTAAAAAGCTTGTTTCAAAATGTCTTACTAGTTGGATGCAAGAGAAAGTATAAAAGGTGTCTGAATGCTAAGGCTTTGAATGTTAATTACTTACTCCCAAGTTTTCTCGCAGTCCCCTTGGTTTTTGTCAGGTACCATTAAAGAACTGGAAGGGTGGGGCGGGGAAGAAACAAAATTAATTTGCAGTTTCTGCTGTGGGAAAAACGACGACGACGACGACAACAGAAGAAGAACAAATCAAGAAGGCATGCAAGCTGTTCACTCTGTTCTCATGTTTAGATTTAATCCTTATTAATTTATTTATAAGAAAACACTGGCACACTGCAAAGAGAAAACAATATTCTACCAGAGCATAAGCAAATGAAGTGATGACACCCAAGACCTTTTCATTCATGTAAATGTATGTTCTGCCCTCCTCCTCCCCATAAAACATTTTACATTAAAACTTTTGAGGTTTTTTTTTTGTAATAATTTCAGATGACATGCATTAATAGGACATTATGTATTAGAAATTACAGGAACAGAAATGCTAAAAATAATATACAGACAGCATTACTTTTAAAAATAAAAGAATGAGGATTATTAAGTGTAACTTTTAGAAATGAAAGTTAATTGAAAGAAATTAAATGCATTAGATAGTAAGCCTATGGGAAAGACATTAATCTGGTACAGCCCAACAATAGCTCTGGATTCTGTTCTGTTAAATAGAACACGTGAAAGTAACCCAGATAGAACAGTGTGACACACATGTGCTGGAACTAAAATAAAATATAATAAAGATTTATTTCTGTATATGTTGCTTTACATAAAATAAAAAAGTATTAAACTGACAGTCATGCAGCCAAATCAATGCCAGCAAGAGTCAGATACTAGAATAGACAAAAGAAAATGAGATGACACATATAGAGCAATAAGGATAGGCATGTTTCTTTTTGTTTTCCTATCAGAGAAATACAAGTAACTTCAAGCAGTGATAAATGGTGACTTTTCATATCAACTCCATCAGCTCACATCTCCACAAGTTAGTGAAACATACAAAAGGTGTAAGAAGCAATGATATCTGAGATGGAACAGAAATTCTCCAGTGTCATTTCACCAGACACAATCACATACCTTATGCTGGTGCAGTGGCCGATAGTAGCTCCCATATTCGTGAAGCAATTGGTTTTAGTCTGAACATTAAAGGAACTATCCAAGAAGCTGAACCTGTTTTGGCTTCATTAAAGCTAAAGCAGAGCAGATAGCTTCATTAAAGCTAAAGCAGAGCAGATTCACCACTCCACTGAGACATGAAAGCCACCAGCTGCCACTAGGGAAATGTCAACTAAAGCAGAATGTAGGGATCCAGCTGTAGATAAGGTTAGAAGTCTAGCTCATGCATCAGCAGCAGCCCAAGAACAGACACACAATGAAAAGAAAAATGGTAGAAACAATTTCAAGGGAAATAACAATATCGCTAAGTATGTATTCTAGAAATGTTGTTAAAAATCAGAATGGCATTGAATTAGATGTGCAAGTTACATCAAACAATAAAACAATGGCCATTCTGGAGAAGAAAGTATGAAAACAAAACAAGTGAGTTGTAACTATACATTTTCCAGCCTGCAGATGATGTATTGTGTCTGCTGCAAAATATAATATAAAATCATAACTTACTAATGATGCAAGCCCTTCTTTTGTACAAGTATGAATGTCTAGGATTGTAAATGAAGAGATTTTGAAAGTATTCCATGTGTGCCATATGGGATGTGGAATAAAATATTATTTGGCTGATGGGCAGAAGTATTTGTTCCAGAAGCGAGCCTGTTTTGGTCTTCTCTAGAAGGCTTTTTTTTTTTAAAGGTAAACAATTCATTTGATCTGTACCATTTCTGTGTATTATAGCAAACGCCACACAACTGTACCTTCAGACAATGTTTCAGGATTAGTTGCATATGACTGAATCAAGGAAGTCCTATTCAGAAGTTGCTGCAAGGTACAGAAGGAAACATTAGGAATCCTTTGAAAAACCCACTACCAACAGTATAAATTAATGCCATCCCTTCTCCTGACACCTGTGTGAACATCTGGAAGCAGGGAGGCATACATTTTTTACTAGGGTTGTGTCCTAACTATAAGATTAATTTTAGAGCCTCTTTCAGCAATTAAAAAAGCAGCCCTGTGTAGTTTAGATTCATTAGGGTGGGCCAGCAAATCTGGTCCAGGACCAAATCTGGAAATATCAATCCAGAAATTCAGATTTCTACATCTCCTTGATTTTTACCATTACTAGAACTCATCAAATGCATGTCAGAACTGGGTGAAACTTTCAGGCTCAGTGATCCCCTAAGATGTCCAAAATTTGATAGTCCCTTCTGGAAGGATATGATCTTTCAGACAGTATGGAAGAATAATATGTATGTCGTTTTCTTGACCTGTCCTATCACACCTATCTGGTCAGGACAGTTGCAATTTTGTACCATCTATACAGCACACATGAGAGTCATACATGGTACTACTGTGGACAAGTGTTTGCACTGAAAATTATTTGCCACACCTTTGTCTCTTGAGGCAGAAGTCTTTGGGAAGTTGTACTGCAAATACCCTAAAGGCACCAGATTCCATCTGATCGTGGAACTACGGGGAGTCAGGCCTGGTTAGAACTCGAATAAATACCAGGTGACTTGGACATCTCTCATTCATAGGGTAATTATAAGCTGAAATCAACAGCAGTTAACAACAAAGATCTGTTCTAATGGGTGGCTACTTTCCATCTACCTGCTTAGTCTTCCTATTGTTGGTATCTTATTCTTGTTTTTTTATTCTTCCTCATTTTTCAGTTCTTCCCTCAATCCTTTATCACCTGCTGTTCCCAGGCAGCAGAGACACATAAAACAAAATGGGTCTGGGAAAAGATTGCCCATTCTGCCTAGTGGTGCTGTAAATATGCTGAAAATGGCAAATAATTCATATAGAATCTTGCCTCAACATTAAAGGAAGACTTAAGTAAGGGCTAAATATGAGCAGGTACTGCACGCAGCCACAAGACAATGTGCTGCTGTAGATAACTACCTAACTGCTCTAGTGGTAACAGAAAAGGTTAACTGAATTTGATAAAATACAAGTGTAGTTCTCAAACAAGCATCTTTAACTTCTATCACTGCATTGTTTCCCAGTCTTCTAAATCCTGGAAAAAAATATTGTCTTTTCTGGCATTAAAAATAGGGGCACATTTCACACTTCTGCTTGAAGGAATACCTACACATTTTTTTCCCCATCTCCACAAACAGCAGCCATTTTTCATCAGCAGGATGGCATCCCACGCTCTGAGTGCTTTGCCCACTCAGTCCGGGCACAAGGATGACTTATGTTTTCTGGGCAATAAAATCAAGGATGCCTGTCAACTGTAATGTGTCTGGGAGTCACAGTGTATCTTTCCTCAGGATGATATTACCTCCTATATAATGGTAGAGAAAGGAAAGAGGCCCTCTCTGCTCTGAGGAGTACAGGGTGGATACATCCAACATAGTGACTTAATTTCACAAGACAGCCTTCAGTACTTTTCACTGTCAGCAAACTAGTGTTGCTCCAAGACATAGTCTGATAATCACCACGTTAAATTCTCAGCCTGTTGGGTATATAAAACCATAGCATTGGGAATTTATGTGCTTTCATTTTCTTTGGACTAAACCAGGTGCTATACAGAAGAAACTCATGGTGGTTGGTGGTTTCCATATCAATGGGATAGTAAATCCACTTTGGGTTTTAGTCTGGACTGTAAAGAAGTTGTCAAGTTGTGGAACTCTGTCCTGAAAATAGGGTCAACATCTTGGATAGCTTCATTAAACCAGATTTGCCATTACCCTGGCATGGAAGCCACCTGCTGCCACAGGAAGAGATATGTGCCTCCAATGACCTACAGGGCATTTTCTTACCTAAAAAATTGTATTGATGAGGAATGGAAGATGAACAGAGGAAATGTCCTCTTAGCATTTTTCTTTGCTAACTCAAAATCCTCTGCTGCTGTTTTTCTGCCCATAAGACAGTGTATGTATTCCTCACAGTGAGAAAAGCAGCTGTGGAAATATGATTTTGAGCCAACAGATGGAATGCTGAGGAAAGTTAAGCATCTCATCTCCCTACCATTCTTCAATTCAGAGTGACAATTGGTTTTGCTTCTCACACTGCTTGTGACCCCCTCCCCCACCTTACACCTGCATGTAAGCACTCACACATATACACATAAAATTAGATGGGCTTATGAAACACATTTCTCATTCCATATTACAATAAACAATAGCCATTCTCCTCATTGTTCCAATAGAAAGCCAGTGAATTGCTCTCCCAGTACTTCCAGAGCCAGTGCTGCTTACCTCTCATTGTTAGCATAGCATATAAACCTTTGAAGTGCCAAAAAGCATCAGGAAAGAAATGTATGGTATCAGGTCAGTAGAAGAAATGTGCATCAACAATACAGTGGCTTTTTGTAAAAAAATCTACTGTCAAAGTTTCTTATGTCTCCCCAGATAGTAAGCTTTTGCCACTATACTGACTATAGAAAAGACAAATTGCTGAAAACACTATTATAATAGGAAGAAGTGACATCACATTAGGGATGGGATGAATCCAGAATTTTTCGAATCTGAATCCCTGGAAGGTTCTGGGAATCCACAAATCTCACGAATCTCAAAACTTTCGAATCCTTTTTTAAAAAAGAGTTTAAAAAGCAAGGGAAAGAAAGACAATCTTGGGCAAGACACACTCTCTCAGCCTTAGCAAAAGCCTAGGCAAAGGCAAACCTCCCTCTGAAGAAATCTGGCCAAGATGATGGTCCTAGTTTTGCCTCAAGATCTCCCCAGATTGGAAATTACATGAAGGCCCTTTCTACATAGGCAGGAAAATGTGGATTAATCCCACATTTTCTTACCTGTGTAAACAGGGCCACCCACTACAGTAGAGAGATAATCCAGGTCAAACCTGGCTTTTCTTTGCATAGCTCCTTCTGGCATCCTGGGGTTTGTAGTTTGATGATGCACAAGCACACTTAGGCAGATAAGGCTGTGATGGCTTGTAAAACTCCAAACTCCAGAACTGTGTCTAAAAGAAGTTTGCAAGGGAGCTATGCCAAGGAATTTTTCAGCTGTCCTTGAAATCTCAAGCTTGTAGCTTCCAGTCAAGTACTGAATTTAAATATTAAATGTTCAATTTAAATATCTTAGAATACAAGCCCAGGTGTAATTGTGAAATTCTTACCAAAGGGCATTATTACTCCAAGGGAAAACCTCACCTACTTACTATCTTTGCTTGTATATATAGTCACTCCGGTTTTCAGGTGTCCCGGTCTCCCAGGTTTTCAGGCGTCCCGGTCTCCAACAATCTATTTAGTTGGAGGATTCAAAAGATTTGGTTTGCCTATTTTGGTGCAGGGATTCGGATTCAGGAATCTCGAATCCTTACCCAGGATTTGAGGATTCAAGGATTCAGTTGGCCCATCCCTACATCACATGTTACCCCAGATCCAGGGGTAGGAAAAATACTGTATCATGGGTCATCCAATAAAATGAATTCATCTGTGCTCCAATGACAAATTTGAAATGAAAACTGCTCTGTTAAATGCCATGGTCTTCATAAATCATTTTATTTAAATTGCTTACTTTAATTATTAGAATGTTATTTCTTTTTATGCAAACAAAAATTGAACTCCTCTCTAGATAAATGATGTGATACTTATTTAAACACCAAACTCAGCACAGTTGGTAAATTCTCCATAGATTTTAAGATGCTCCTTTCATTTTGCCTTTTGAGACTTTCATTTAAGGAAATGCTGGAAAATTATGTGAGATATGATGAGTTTAAATAATGCATTCTAATCTAAACAGGCACATCTAAACTTGCATTTAAATATTTCAACTCCAACCCAGGGTAGTAGAAGCACATTAAAATGAAGAAGAATGGTTTGACTCCTTTACATTGTGTTCTCTGTTTTGTGTTCCCTGGTAAAGTTTGACTTGAGAAACAGCACATCTGTACGGATGAGTTGGAACCATAGAGAACTTTCCCAAGAAAAACAGATCTGAGGAGTATGGCCTCCTTAGGGATTATAAGGTCAGAATCTGAGGGATTCTGCCAGAGCTGTGCGAATATTGTCTGTAGGAATTTAAACTGGTGTGTGTGTGTGAGAGAGTGCCCCTGTACATCTGTTCTGATGTTTTAGAAGTGGAGAGTTGAGGAGTTTCTTACTTCTTTTTTTCTGAAATCAGACTCAAGTTCTATGGACCATGGGGGGGGGATGGAAAAAAAGAGTTATAATTATGACCATATTCTTATATTTAAATTATAATTAAAACCAGTCACATTCACACCTCTTTATTTTCTTATTTGTGACTGTGCCCAACTCTGTCAACGAATGCCTCAAATGTGATAAATTCATTCTTTATGTTTTTCTCTTTCTGGTAGTTCCAATTCATCCAATGATGTTACCAATTAGCTTATTTGCACGATCAGGAAGGATGCAAGTGCTTCAAGAACATAAATTTCTATTTGGTGGTAGTGGTGGTGGGAGATTGTAGAACTATAATAGGTGCATCCAACAACAGCTAGAGATGAATTTCCACTTCATATCTGACAAGTTGGTCAGGAAGGGGGTGTTTTAAGAATTCCTTCCAAAGCATCTGGAGAAATAGCCAGGGCTGGAGTTATACTGGGCTAAAGCTCAGCTGCAAGCAGTCAGAAAGTCTTATCCTGCCTGTATTTTCCTTTTTCCTTCAGTGCCCAAGGAGCTTGAGTACAATGCTGTGGAGTTTACAGTTAGATACTCTCTCTCCTCAAATTAGGTTTCTGAGAATATCCAGTTTTCGCAGTCCTTTCCAAACACTTGCAAAGCTTCAAATGACTACCTTTTGAAACTCCTCTGCTTAGCACATTACAAGCAACACTTTTAAAAAAAATCTAAAACAAATCCTTAATTCAGCTATTTTCTTTTCCCTTTCTGTACAGGTATTCATGCTGATTTCCAGTGTTTTCTACACATTGCAGTTAATTCGTACTTCATGGGGAAAGGCTATTTGTTTCTCTGTGGAAAAAGCAACCAACTATCAGGTTCTCAGTAGTTATGTGGCTGAATCTCACATAAAGATACTAAATTATATGGAACATCTAATACTTTTCCCTCTGCAAAGGCTACAAGCCACACTATACACACTAAGTAAGAAGATGTAAAGCTATTTCCCCTCTGGCCCTAATTAGTCATTTTTTTAATTTTAAACAAACATTTCATTTTTATGTATTTAAGCTAGAAAGATATATTCATACTTATTTTCATTACCTTACTCTCTAAAATGATATGCATACCACTCAGAAAACTTCAGTTGATGAATAACTTAAAAATCAAATAATGTAAAAAATATACAGAGAAACCATGCTAGAGAGCACTGTCTCCCTTCAACTTGTCCTTCCTGTGTAACACATGAAATGGTGCAAATGTTCTCATCCCAGTCATTGAGTGGATTAAGAATCCTGGCCTGATTTCTATTAAACAGTTAAGTGATTTTTGCTAGTGGTAGCCAGGTAGGCATTTCAGTGGATGAAACCTGCTGCATGAAGAAGAAGGGAAAAGGCATGTTTGGAGTGGCACCTCGAAACTCTGACTGACCATGCTTGGCTTGGCTTGATGAAGGCTCTCCAGCAAAATGACCAGACCCAATTATTTTCTGATCTTGTTACATGACTTGGAAAATGTAGAGAAGAAGAAACTAACATGGAGAAAAATAGCCTTTAAAAAAAATCTGATCCCCAACTTCACATAGATGATGCATTTTCCTCAGTTTTAGAATACAATTCTCTATGACAACCCCTGAAGCTTGATCTTAGAATTACCATTTAATCCCCCAGGAGTGCATACAAGACTTCCAAGAACTTGTATGTAAACAATTTCATCCTACCTTCTTTCATGTTTCTCTCTGCGTGTTCTGGGTGTGGGTCATAAGTGAATCCAGTGGACTTTGTCAATGATAAAAATAACTGTGATAAAATGCAAATCAATACCAGAAAGCCTGGATGAAATCTTGATCAACTCTGACATTTATGGCATTAACAAATGCTGCCTGAGTGGAATAAAAATGCCAACCTGATGGCTTGAAGGCAAGTAGTTTTAAACTTTAAGCGGCAAAGTGACTTCTGTATGAATACCTTAGAATACCAAGGTCATTTTACTGAAGTGAAGTGGAAAGACACATCAAAAACAAAACAAAATAAAGCAAAATTGCAGCTGTGTGCCTGTTCTGAGTTACTCCCCAGGAAGTTGCACCATAAGATTCTGGACTGCTGCACATTTTATTGTTCTTTTCTTAAATAAGCAGTTTAAGTTGCTAACCTTAGCTCACCCACTAAATAGGAGTCTGACCTCTTTTCTCTCTTTTAGTGTTCCTTTTATTTTTCAGCTTTAGGAATAATAGGTGAATGTTGTGAATCAGAAGTTCATACTTTTGCACCTTGTAATTTTGTACATCTGGCTTGGAATATGATATGTTGATCAAACTATTCCAGCTTCTGTTATTATTCTCTCTCATTCCTAATTCTCTATAAGCCACAGAAATATCTCATGGACCACCATGTAGATGTGAGTTCATAATTTTACTATGGCAACATCTCCCATTTGGAACACACGTCCCAAGCTTCCTTTCTTAACTAAAATAACTGTGGCTTGAATTAGACATTGCTATAATGCAGTTGCTTCTGCCCTGGGTTGCCCCTTTGCTAAAATGTATTTATTGCCTGCCCCACATGATTAGGCCTAGCTATATTGTAATATAAGCCTTGCCTGTGACCTTCATCAGGGATGAACCGTCAGTGTGCATGCTATCTAATCTTTTCTGTGTAGTAGAAAAATATACACATTACCTAGCGAAGACCAAGAACAACCCCAAGACAGCAGCAACGCTATCACTGAATACCATGTGTCAATTTTATTTTGTTATGGTTCGAATTATTTTAGTTACGGCCAAGATTATTTTAGTTATGGTTGGAAACAGGAAAATTTCTTGTTTCAAACCTAGAAAATGACAAGAAATGGAGGGATACTTCCTGTGCTACAATTTCCTTTGCTCAAGGCCACTCATAAATAAATAAATATGCGTAGTTATGGGATTTGGAAGCCATGTAAATGTGGGTTTCTGTCTCTTACATAGAATCTAGTGAGGAAAGAAAGTCACTTTGGGACTATCCTGTAGATTAGGTGTAACGCTGCTGCTATCAGTAATAAAATAAAATAAAATAACCCCATACATTTTAATCAATAGCTGCTGGACAAAAGGAGAATGAGAAAAAAATGTAGCCTGATTTATTCAATTGTACTTAAAATGCAAAAGCATTCAGATAGTGCCTATATGTGTACTTTTTGTACATGCCTTCACATTACTGCTTCCTGTGTTGTCTTTATGGAATAATTGATTGAACAAGCTATAACAAGACAGGGGAAAGGTGTGGGAGTTGACAGAAGGCCACAGGGAAGTAAGCAGAAGGAGAGGAGAGGGGTCCTTAGAGAGAAGAAGGTTAATTGAAACAACAGAGGCTTAATTTGGCTGTTTCCCTGTATGATTGGCTATCAAGGATGCTTGGATTTATGTGTTAGATCTGCTCCACTGTGAGGTTGATTTTAGCAAGGAAATAGACATGAGAAAAATGTAAAAGAAGCAGTCAGTGGATTTTACCCCTGGATCTGAAGGTTCTGCTGCATGGAGCTAGTGTGACCGTGGAATTTCCACCTGAGAATTCCCACTTGAAAATGAAACCCATTCTTTCCCAAGGAGATTTGTATGTTTAATATGTATAGTGTAGTGTATCGGATAGTGCTAGATGTATACTGTACTGTAATTGACCCAGTGCCATATTTTGTTTCAGGTGGTGCACTTCTATATCAATGGCAGCTGAATCAGGAATTTTTTCTCCATCACTCTCCTGTTGGTGGCAAAACCTTCGTCCAGAGAGTTTTCCAGCTCCTCCATTCCAAGCCAAGGATAAACAATTGCCAATTCTGCTAGAAGTAATGGACTCAGTGGTAATATAGCATTAGATCCTGGACAATATTCTATTATTTGGAGGTTTATGATGGAATGTTTCAAACTAAACTTGTTAGAGAGAGAGTTAAACCAATTATAAAGAAAGAAAGAAAAGAACAGCATGCTACAAAAGTGAGAGGCACTATATATGTTATTCCCTTCAATCTGTCTTAAATGTGTTCTTTTAAAATGAACAAAAGGAAAACACACACAAGTTCAATAATAAGAAACATTTTTGTTTGTAAAATGACTTGATATAATTTCAGAGATGGGGTACTAACCAATGGCTGCTCTTTGTCCTGGAGACAAGTGACGAGTGGAGTGCCACAGGGTTCTATCCTGGGCCCACTGCTATTCAAGATCTTTAAAAAAGATGATGGAATAGAGGGGATGTTTAGCAAATTTGCACATGGCACCAAATTAGGAGGGTCAGCTAATACCTCAGAGGACAGGATCAGAATTCAAAATGACCTTAACAGATTGGAGAGCTGGACCAAAACTAGCAAAATGAATTTCAATAGGGAGAAATGTACGTGGGAAAGGATTCTAGGAGTCTTAGTGGACTACAAGCTGAATATACATCAACAGTGTGATGTGGCAACAACAAAACAAAACAATGCAATTCTAGACATCAATAGGATTATAGCGTCTTTATGTGCCTTCAAGTTGTTTCTGACCTATGGTGATTCTAAGTTGAGCCTATCATGGGGTTTTCTGGAGCTGTTTGACACACCCAATGTCATCTAGTGGATTTCCATAGCTGAGCTGGGAATCAAACCCTGGTCTTCAGGGTCATAGTCAAATATACCAACCACTACATCATGCTGGCTCTTATAGTGTCTAGGTCAGGGTTGAGGGGAATAATAGTACCACTCTTTTGATTTGGTCAGACATCACATGGAATACTGTGTCCAATTCTGGGTACCAAAATTCAAAAGGATATTGATAAGTTGGAACATGTCCAGAGGAGAGTAACCAAAATGGTAAAAGGCCAGACAACCATGATTTACCAGTAGTGGCTTAGGGAGCTGGATGTGTGTAGCCAGGAGAAGAGAAAGTTAAGAGGTTATATGATAGCCATGATTAAACATACGAAAGGTTGTCATATGGAAGATGGTGCAAGCTTCTTTTCTGCTCCTTTGGAGACTAGGACACAGAGTAATGGCTTCAAGCTACAGAAAAAAGATTTGACCAAACATTAGGAAGAACTTCTTGATGGTAAGAGCTGTTTGACAGTGGAATATGCTGCCTTAGAGTGCGATGGAGTCTCCTTCTTTGGAGGTTTTTAAACAGAGGTTGAATGGTCATCTGTCAGGAGTACTTTAGTTGTTTATTCATGCATGGCAGGGGTTAGACTGGATGGCCCTTGTGGTCTCTTCCAGTTCTTTGGTTCTATGATTCCATAACAATCATAGCTTGATATGTCTCTTTCTAAACATGATAAAAGTTTTTCTTGAAAAGCTGCCAGTGATGCCATGGCCTCATATTTCACCAAAAAGTATGTAAACGTTTAATTGTTAAATCTATATCCAGTGAAAAGGCAATCCTGTGGGGTGTGTTATGTTATATTATTTTTTTGTTATATTTGTCACTATGTATTAATGACAAAAGGAACGGAGTTTGGTTCATGGTAAAAGATAATACTTATGTGTGTTTGTGTGTACCTGCAAGTTGCATGTTGACTTGGGCAACCCCCTGAATTTCATAGGGTTTTCTTAGAGTTTAGTGCTGAATGCTATATTTATTTTTTTTACAAGCTTTCTTCCCATTAGAACTGTTCCTAGAGTGTGTGTGTGTGTGTGTGTTTGTATATGCCTTCAAGTGGCCTGTCTATTTATGGTGACCCCACGAATTTCATAGGGTTTTCTTAGGCAAGAAATACTCAAAAGTGCTTGTACTTTCTTCCATTTGCTTGGAAAGGATGACATCTCCTTTCCTTCTTGCAAATGTGCACTTGTATGCTAGCACTTAAGACATTGCTAGATATAGGAACTCATTCAGGAGGATGGGTTCATTGTTAATGTAGAACAGTCACTCGTAGTGGTTAAGACATCCTTTCAAAGCCATTAACAGCACAGACAGATCTTTGAAGTAGCAATGCCTAAATATTTTTCTTTCGCGAGTATTCTCACAACAGCACTAGAAACTGGATATGGCTGCTTAAAAGGAATGTAGTGCTTCTTATAACTCATTGCTTTTTATTCAAAGTGTTTCCAGGTTTCCATGTATGTATATTCTCTTTAGGTATGCCTAAAATCCAACCATCAATTGACAGGTGTTTTAAATGCAAATAATTAATAAACCAAAATGCAGTGGTTTAGAAAAAAAATGCTAGCAGTTTTGTATCTTTTGTATCTCAACAAGCATTCGATGCGTCAGTGGCTATAAGGAAACTTTTGAATGCAATGTTTACTTTTGTCAAGAATTTAAGTATTGATGTTTTAAACTATTGATGTTTTAATATGGTAGTGTATTTATTAAGTTATAAACTTTTTAATTATAGATTTCAATTCATGCTCCAAGTTTTAATTCATGTTGTGAGCCATCTTGCATCCAGTTCAGGAGAATCTGGGATGTAAATAAAAGGAAAAAAAATAGGGAAAAAAAACACCTCTCAGATGTCTTTGTGGTTTAGGTGACCCACTTTCAGACAAGATGTTTTTTGTATCCATTTAAAGTGAGAGGGCATTTGTTTGGAGACACCCCTGGGCTCGATAGAAGGTACAGGTTGAGCGAACAGGTGATTATTGGTTTCCATGAGATGGGTGACAGTGACAAGGAATAAGCATAACATGCCAGAAACCTCAGCACAGTGCTGGGGATGGGCACTAAGAAGAAAATATCTCATGATTTAAGAACTCTAGAAGCAGATGGTAAGCTACATTTATGTTTTATGTTTCAAATATGGTTTAGTGAGTTTGACTATTTTAATCTTTTTTAAAAGTAATATTTAATTCTTTTTTAAACTTCTGTAAACTAGTGTTTTATCTTTTTTTTTTTAAAAAATTATGAGCCACCCTGAGTCCCATCTTGGGAGAAAGGCATGATATAAATACAATAATTAAATGAATGATTTGACAGGCATACCACTGAAGCCAACATGTAGACTTCAACACCAGCACATCCTCCTTCCTTGGCCTGATGAAGAAACCTGTGGTTTTGAAAACCGGTAGAGATTTTTGTGATTTTTTTTTTTTTTTTTGGTTGGACTAATATGTTAGCACAACATGGAATTAGAAATTTGTCTTAGGGTTAACACAACTGACTCTGCATTTGTTTGGCTTGAAGGCCACCAATTTTAGCCCAGCAGTGGGATCTTGTACTGGGGGAAGCTGACATCATGTTAACCTGGAACTTTATTTTCTCAGATATTATTCTCTCCAACCAAACACAAAGCTACCCTGTTTGGTTCCTACTGGCATGTTTTCCCTGATGCAGTGCCTTAATTTACCTCCTGCCCTGACAACATAGAGCCTACTTGAGAACTCACTACTTTCTTCCTCTAAAGGTGCTTTTGAGCTTCATACCAAATAGAAACAGGTTGAGGTTGCATTCCTAACTGGAGAACCGTATTTTATTCTTGTTCTTTTACTTGCTTTTCTTCTGGCTATGATGTCCTACACCATTCTAAGAGTGGCCCTGATGACCTCACAATCTGCATTTCAAGGCAACATACAGGCTTTGTGACATCAACATTGTTGCTTCTCCTGTATGTCTTTAAACACGTGTGACTGATAAGGAAACTCATGCTTCCAAAGGCTTGCACAGAGATTTTGTGTTTCCTTGGTTGGCCTGCCAAAGGTATTACAACAATATGGATCTTGTTTTATGTTGAATGAAGCTGCCCTGACATTCGTATGTATTTGACATTTAATACACTGCACCAGAATGCCTAAGGATAGTTTCTCACTGGCCTTTGTTATGATGCCTGCTTAGCACAGAGCTGAACAGGGGGCAGGCATCTAAGCTTATGTGAGTGATAAACCACGTAACAAAACTATGTTGTTGCTTTTTAAACAGGAGCATGTGCCTAATCAGAAGAGGAATAATGATTCAAATCAGAAAACACAGTAATTTCACTGAGATGTAAGTGAGTTTAAAATCAGAAACTGAAATTATCCATAGAGTAATCAGAAAGTTAACAGCGTCAATTTGTGCATAAAAAGTACACATTTTAAATATCAAAAAGCTCATTGGGAATTTTACACTCTGTTTATGTTAAGGGGAAAGAAATGTGAAGGTAAAGTAATCATGTAAATTGAATGATAATAAGAAGCCTTTTATATTTTTAGACTACCTACAAATGAATAATTTAAAGCATATTGAGCAAAATATTTTATTAACATAAAGTTAATGGTATATGTTTATAGGATCTGATTTTTAAAACTTTGCACTAGGACATTATCATAATGAGCTTGTATCGTGTATGGCGTGCCATATCATATATATGATTTCTGAATGTATTTCTTGCACTCAGTGGCACAGGTACTTAGCTTGCATCTTATTCGTGATTAGGCATTTGTCCCTCTTTAAATATGTCTTTGAATTAACTTCATAGCCTCTCTCTGTGCTTAGAATGAAATCATACTTATTTTGTAAAATCATATTCTACCACACGTATCCTAGAAGAGCAGCTGATACATGTCTTAAAACAGGAATACAGTGATAATCTTCGAGGTCAATAGCCTAGAAAGAACTCCTAGATAAAATTCTATGCAACATATATAACATATATAACAACTCCACCTTTTGTTCATGCTGAGGAGAAAAAAAAATGCATCAAAAGCTTCAAAGAAATGCAGTGAATTTAATTAGCTGGCCCAATCACCATATCTGCAATGAAACCCAAAAAATTATTTCTAGGTAGATCTTCGAACAGGGTTGAAACATTTTACAAGAGCCCAACTCAGTTGTTTGGGATACCAACACAAGAAAGAGGGAGCAGGCCAGCCCTGCACTTTCTGTCATCAATATCATACCCTCCAGTATGTCACAGCTGAAAATAAAAATACACACGTGGGTTTTAAAGAGGTGCGGCATGTCCGTCCAAGAGCTTCTGCATGTTCTGATTTCTGGGGTGGTGCAGGTGGGACCTGCTCTTGCATGGCAACTTCTTTTAAAACAAAAAGGGGATTTTCAAGATGGTCACAAATTGAACTGAAGTGTTTCAACTCATTCCACACCCCACTTGTAGTGCTTTGGAAAAATGGAGAAGTTTCTTTGTGTCATAGTTCTCATTTGTTAGAGGTACAGCTGTCTCTATCAAGAAGTAATGATGTCAGGTAACATAAAGATGAGAATCATGGAGCACATTCCGTATTTCATTTCCTTTATGCTGTAACCCAGTGAGTACATCAGATGCAGCCCCCTGACTTTTTCTTATTTCCATCTTTTCACTTCTTTTACCCTCGTTTCCCCACAGTGGCATGCAGTAATTTCCACTTTCATAGCAACAACATGTATCAAGGTTGAAGTCACTAGGCACTCTCTACAGAGCTGGCTGAAGGCATTTTGCTGCCTGGCAGTCAGAACATCAACTGACATCCACCCTACTGCACTAACTCCCCTCTTTTCTCTCTCCCACACACACATATACACTTGTCCCTGTGTCTTAGAATGATACACAATCCCCACCATTTTCATTCTCACACATACCCAGAACCAGTGATGTAGGATCGAGTCAATACACTCGGACTCAAGTCGGACTTAACATCACTTCAGTGACTTGACTCAAACTTGACTCGACTTGACTCGAGACTTGAATATTTTTAATGACTTACTTGCTGCCCTTAGTTCAGTCACATAACACATTCATCCAGAAACCTTATGACTTTGAACAACACCTCCATTCTTTTTGCCTACTGGTCATGTGATGATCTGTCTTAAGCCCAAAGTGTGGACTCATTTCTCAAAGGGGAACAGCAAATGGGCTTGAGGCAGGCTTGAGGTCTCCTCAGCAGTCTGTCCTTCTTGCATATTCGAGGAGCCTTCTAAAACTTTTCCTAAGAGTAGAAGATAAGACATCTCCAGAGTGCAGGGTGCATTTCTCAGAAGGGAACAGCAAATGTGTTAGACAACAGGCTTAAGGAGGAAGGATCCTTCCTTCTGAAGCTTTCGAAGCGTCAGTAATGGGGAAGAAGGAGGATCATATTCTCCAATTCTCCAGCTTCAGAAATGGAAAGTAAGAAGGATCCTGTTCCCCACATCCGAAGCTGCAGATGGCAAAACCACAAATGTGGAGGGCTGACTCTGCTTAAATCGTTAAAACTGACTTTATTTGGCTCTATTCAGAAATTCTGGAATATAGGTTGGGGTTTAAAGTTGGCTCCCAGACTTGAGACTTGACTTGAAAGTATCTGCAAGGACTTGAGATTTGACTTGAGACTTGGAGTAAAAAACTTAAATACATCACTGCCCAGAACACGCAGAGATATAAACATACACAACCCCAGCTGCCCTTACTCACATGCACACATGCATAAATGAAATACAGGTACACAAAACTACACAGTCTCCAACCTTTGTCTCCCTTTCCACCGAGGAATTCCCCAGCTTCTGTAGAGAGTAAGCCAATGTAGTCTTTGGGCAACTCAAACCCTCAGGTGTTATTTCTTTCCCTTCTCCTCTCTCCCAACAACACAAGGCTTGAGCTGTTCTCCCTCACTCACACAACTTAGTCTTGTATTTTCTTAAAGAGTGTACACTATATAGTTTTGTGCAATATTTAGATTTTTCATCCAGAGAATTATTATAGTGCCTCCCCAAATGACAAATCCCAGAATTCCACACCACACAGCAAAAGTGTTACTAAGTATTGTTATTGTGTAGTGTGAGAATGAGGGTACAGTTTAGCCTTGCACTGCATTCTTAGATGTGTCTTTTCCCACAGTCTGCATCACTGCCTTTTTATGTACTTATCTGTCTAATGTTTAAGTTATATTTCCCCTCTAAAAGTATTTTAGATGTAATTTTAAATGTAATTTAAATGGCTTTCATACGGTCTGTTGGTTAAGTCAAATAAAACATGAAGAAAAGTGACAATGATTCTGTAATTTCCATAAAGTTCAGCTTCAGTATATATCTGCCTCCAGCAACTTGGATGCATGCCGCAGTAGTGTTTGTGTCTCTTAGGCCCTTTTTGCACGGCGTTTTGGAAGCGAAAGGGCCCTTGAGCATCATGTAAATGTGAGGAGTGGTCTGCATGACACACTCACATTTACGCAATGTTCAAGAGCGTGACGCGCAGCGCATATGCACCTTTTTATTTTTGGCTTTTAGTCAAAAATGGTGCACGCTTGCGCACTGGTCAGGGGTCTGGGGCGAACTTACCTGCCCTGCGGAGCCTCTGGACTGGGCTGGTCGCGCTTCCTGCCCCAGCACAGCCTACAGCTCCCAGGCTGCACTGCGGAAGGAAGGAAGGGGCACGGGTGGGGCTCTCACGCGACCAGGAAGCTGCTGTGGAGCCCAAGCAGCAGGGACATGAAAGCCTTCCTCCGAAGGGTTCTCGCGCAAGCTCCACCCCCCACCTCCGTGAAAAGGTAAGGTGCGAAAAGGCCATTAGACGTGGGCTTCCCTCTCTCTAAGATACTGGCTACATACTTCTGTGGACTGGCATTAAATGAATACTGATGTATTAAGGAGAAGAGGGAGGGGACCATGGACCTATGGCCTCATGAATGCAGATTTGTCACTGGATATGCCTGTGCCAGCAAAAGTGCTCTGGGATTTGCTTTTAAGTGTGGCAACATAATGAAAAAAAGGCCATTTGCAGGCTTAGGACTACAGAGAAACAAACTTGGCATGTTTAATTACTCTTATCAAAGGACTTGATACTTTGATAATATACCGGGTATGAACGTTAACAGCATTGGAGAATAATTTGAATTAAAAATTCCAATTGATGGTTTGTCAAAATAAAATATAAAAAAGGCTAAGACGATGAATATGTAGTCTCATGAGCTTTCTTTGAGTACCTCAGTGACTCAGTAATCAACAGTAAACATTTGAAGCCCCCCCATGTTCAAATGATTAATTTAATGAAGAAACAGGGAGCATTTTTGTATGTGGAGTTTTATGACAGACTTCAAAGATTCCTTAAAAAGAATACTTTGTGATCGAAATAGTTTTTCCTCTGAGGTTTCCTATCACCAGTTGATACTTTGTATGCTTTTCCCCATACTACAGCTTCTGTAAAGCAGCAGGGAAGCTATTAAAAAAAGACGTAGTGGAAATTAAAACAAACAGAGCCTCTTGTTCTTGTAAGTTTGAATAACAGAACATTTTCAAACATTCAGCAAAAGTATTTCACACAAGCAGGAACTGATTGTTTTGCTCTTTAGAGAGTCTTAACAATGCAAAATCCTATTCATATCTACTCAGAAGTAAGCCTCACACATACTTTCAGGTAAGGGTATATAACTGAAATGTTCTGTGTTTATGTGTATGTGCCTTCAAGTTGTCTGTCAGCTTATGGTGACCCCATGAATTTCAAAAGATTTTCTTAGGCAAGGAACTTACTTGGAGGTGGTTTTGTCAGTTCCTTCTTCTGAAACATAGAATACAGTACCTGATATTCATTGGTGGTCTCTCATCCAAGTACTAACCAGGACTGACCCTCTTTAGCTTTCAACTTAAGATGGGATTTACCTTTAGCATATTTAGACTTACTCTAAAGTAATTTCCCACTGGGTTTAATGGGACTTACCTTCAAGTAAGTATGTGGGGGATCTCACCCTCAATAAATTAAAATGTGATTCATATAATGGCTGGTAATAATATTTCACGGAATATTTGATGACTCAAGGGAAAAATGGAAAAAGGAAAGAGGCTTCCTGAGTGTACAAAAACCTCATGAGGAGAATGCTCCTTAATCTCCTTATAATTTTTTCCCCATTTACCATTTTTAGCAGTTATCATTTCTCTTCCATTCCTCAAATAGATTCAAGGACTACTTCTACCCTCCTAGCTCAGACTCACCTTTTTCCTGTACTCACCATCACGATGATAGGGGGCAACCCAGTGAGGAAGATCTTCACAGGCTGTATTCTAATAGTTGTCACCATCATAAGGAACAAGCTATCAGAACATTGGTGAGAGGATGATCTACCCTGCTTGATTACCCACCACTACCCTCATGCTATCATGTATGCAAAGAAGGGGAATCTGAGAGAGGATCATGGAAGGCTATAGCTTCTTTGAGCATCACTTGGCTTCCTTGCCCACTGTCTGAGACCTCCCTGCCCCCCGCCATAAGATCTCTAGTTAAAGCTTATGCACTTATACATAGATACATACACAGATATCTCAACGTGGGGAGCAAATTGATTAAATTATTTGTACCTTCTCATATGAATAAACAATTTAACACAGTATATTACTATACAATCTAATTTGCTTAAGCTTCTGCGGTTAACGTGGGGCTTTAACTCAAGTTACTTTTGATATATTCTTTATTGGTAATAAATACATCTGAATGGAGGGGCAAAACATGTCAGCTGGATAACTTAGAACAGTTCCATTAATGTCCAGTGTAGAATATAAATGAAAGAAAATCAGAGGAAGAGAGACCAAAAAATAACCACTAAGCCCTGATCATCAGTTGTTACTATCTACATTTTACTATCAGTGAAATTATGTTGTCCTTTAAGCTACTATAGTCAAAGCAGTGTATGCTTGATACCATTTATTTTGTTATCAAAACCTAGAACTTCAAGCAAATTAAATGAGATACTTTTTTTCTTTCATTGACAAGACTAGTTGACCTTTAGATTTTTAAAAATGAAGGTTATATTATTAGTCTTTTCTTACTTAAGCTATATTATGATGGTTAAAAGAAAACAGAAATCTTATTTTAGATGTTGTGACAACCCACCTAATTTCATAATCTCAGCTATGATGAGCTTAACCTTTTGAGGGGGTTCAAAAAAGAGTATTTTCTTTACTGTAGTCAACATGGGCTTCATGTGATATTGAATAGTTAGAGAGCATGTATGCCAAAAAAATCAATCATCTTAAAAATCCCACAACTTCAGACTTTTTAAACTAGTTCCCATCAACACTTTCACACACCAGTTTTTAGCCATAAGCTTCTGCAGGGTGGAAACATCCTTTGCTAGTTGTATAGTTTCCTGCATGTTAGTTATCAGTTTCTCTATGCACACTTTTAGGTCAGACCTGGGTAGATAACAATAAATATGATTAGTTTGGATCTTTAAAAAAATGTATAAAGGTTTATAGACCAATGTCCTGCCTTCCTTGACCTTTTCACTTTGGGCTGTTTCTTTGTCTTTTCCTATTGCAAAAGATGCTAACATGGTAAACCACCATGGTGTAATGGTTTGAGTACTGGACTTCAAGTCTGGAGACTAGGGTATGAATCCCTGCTTGGCCATGGAAACCCTTCGGTGACCATGGGCAAGTCACATTCTCTCAGCCTCAGAGAAGGGAAAAGGCAAACCCTCACAGAATAAATCATGCCACCACCACCCCCGTCAGGTTTCTCTTAGGGTCAGCATAAATCAGAAACAAGTTGAAAGCACACAACAGCAGCAGTAATACCATTGATATATTACTTGCCACTCAAGGAACTAAGTGTGAGTAAGTACCAATGACATTTAAACCCAAGTCTGATCCTACTATCAGTCTAATCCTACTATCAGGCAGACTGAGACAATTGTATCTTCTAGCAGGTACTTAGGAGTACAAAATGGTGACAAGGTATTTGAGGAGGAAGGTGCATATGCCATGGAGTGTGCTCTGTGCTCCATAAATTAAGTGCTGTACAGTGAACAATGTTGTCCTATGACCAGTGTTGAAGTAAGACTTAATTCATTAGTCTTCTGGAAGGGGAATGAAGTAGGGTCATGAGCAGGACTGGATCCTTTGCCCCAGATCACAACATTTCTTAGACAGTATCACTTAGGCTGCATCTTACTACAGAATATCTCCAGAAAAAATAGGAGAATAAATAAACTCATGGCCAACTATAACTTGACACGATAGTAAGCAAGTAGAGTAGTCTCCATGAAAGTGAACCATGGCAAAGCTTCAACATGTATGACCCTCTTATTCCATCTCCCTCCATGCTGTACATCCTAAACAGTGGAGTACCTAGGCTCAGCAGTGCCTGGGACAAGTGTGGAAGTTGCACCTCTAGACTCTGCTGCTGCTGCCCCCCTGAAACAGACCAGGAAGGACAGTGGGGTGGCAGTCAGTGGGCACAGAAGGGCACAGGAGGGTAGTAGGTGGGCATGAAAGTGCATGGAGGGTGAGGGACAGGTGCAGGGAGGGTGATGGTCAGGTTCAGGAAGGTGTGGGAAAGTGTCAACAGGCATGGAAGTGCATGAGGAGGTGGCAGGCAGGCGCAAAAGTGTGCAGGGGGGTTGCGGGTGGGCTGTCAAGGTCAGAGACCCAGACGGCAAGCCAGCCCAGAGAAGAGAGTAGGAGAGCTAGCAGAGTCCTGCCAGGAGGAATAAAGCAAGCACTTATTCAAAGGGAGTCCTTCTACCTAAGCCAGAGCAACAAGCAAAAGCCATAATCAGAGTTCCAAAAGCCAGGGGTCAGGAGCCAAGAAATCAGTCCAAGGTATCAGGAGCCAGGTGCTGGAAGCAAGGGAAGGGCCTGTAGAAAGTTTGCCACAAGCAAAGGAAAGCTTCCAGGCAGGCAGTTATATAGCTCAGGCACAGGTGTGGCCAGTCACCACTTCCTGAACTTAATCAAGGAACCCTCCCTTTGCGCAGCTCTCTTGAGTCTCCGCCTTCTTTTTGGGCTGATTGGCACAGGCTCCAAACCATCTTCAGAATTGGATCCCTGTTGCCCTAAAGGAGCAGGCAGAGGGATGTCCAAGCCTGCTTGGTCCATGGCATCAGTGGGAGCTCTCGAGCTGCAGGACTCTTCTCCAACCAGAGCCACCAGGACCAACAGCTGCTGCTCGTCATCAGCAGCTCTGGCAGGGGCTTTAGTTAGCACATGGGCAAGGAAAGGCATGGGGCTGGTGGGCAGATGTGGGGGGGTGGCAGGCAGGTGTGAAAGTGTGCAAGGAGGTGGTGAGTGGGCATGAAAGTGTACAAGGACCTGGTGGGCAGGTGCAGAAAGGCACGGGGTGGTGGCAGCTGGATGCAGAAGGGCACCGGGGGTGGCAGGAAGGTGTGGGAAAATGGCCAGTAGGCACAAAAGTGCAGGAGGAGGTGGCGGGTGGGCACAAAAGTGCATGGGGGTGATGGCAGGCATGGTGAGAGTGATAGGCAGGCTCAGGAAGGCATGGGAAGGTGGCAAGTGGGCATGAAAGTGTGTGAGGAGGTGGCAGGCAGGCAGGCACAAAAATGTGCAGGGAGATTGGGGGTGGGCGCAGAAAGGCACGGGGGCTGGTGGGAAGTCACAGGGGGGTGGCAGGCGGGCATGGGAAGGTGTAAAAAGGTGGCAAGTGGGCACAAAAGTGCATGAGGTGGTGGTGGGTGGGCACGAAAGTGAGCAGGGGGGGTGGGCAGGCGCAGAAGGGCACGGGGAGGTGGCAGGTGGGTGCAAGAAGGTGTAGAAAGGTAGTGGGTGGGCGTGAAAGTGCCTGGGGAGGTGGCAGACGGGCACAGAAGGATGTGGGGGACAGCTTTTCCACCCCCCCGGAAATGGCACCGAGGGCACGTGCCCCAGTTGACTCACCCTAGATCCGCCTCTGATCCTAAATTTTAGATTGTTCCCTATCTACTTTAAAATTAATGAACATGTACATGTTCTTTACTTGACGACTGCAATACCAAGTGCCAACTGATATGTTTGGATGACCTGTATCTATATTGTTTATATATAATTCCAAATGCACAGCTTTTGAGTGACTTCATGTAAATTGGGTAAATCACTAAACTACAATAACTGCTGTCTCCTCCTCCTCCTCCTCCTCCTCCTCCTCTTGTGTGGCTTCAAGGCCTCAAGTTGTTCCTGGTTTTTCTGGTGTGAGAGTGTGATGTGCCCAAGTTCACTGAGTGGGTTTCCGACCAAGCAGGGAATCGAGTCCCAGTTTCCAGGGTCATAGTCCAACACTCAAACCACTACACCAGACTGTCTTGTCACATAGAACTTTTTTAATAAAATGCGTGCAATGGCTGAGTTGCTTTCCTCTTTTTGATCAATCAGACTGCTGCCTGTCATGCACTCATAGCTTCACAAATGGAAGAAGCACTAGTTTTGTTCAAAGACATTTTGAAGAAATTATGGAAACCTGGTGGAGAAAGAAAGAGTCCATTGCCATACTTTTGACAACTGACTTGACAGGAAAGAGTAATTTTATGAGATTTCTTCACTCTCCTAGTCCATACAAATATATACTTTTCTGGCAGGAGGCCCTTATCCAGGTGTTCAAAAAGAAATGCCTTTTGAATTGTGTACATTATCTCCTTCTGTGATTACTTAATAGTACATTTAGTATATGAGTATAGAAAATTCAAAAAGCATTTCTTTTTTGAGAGATTGTACTGTTCTCTCCCATGGCTCTCAGTATTCTGTTCTAGGCTACCAGGCATCTCCATTCATGCTTTGCATCAAATATGTCACAGTCTAGCATTACTGAGTCAAGATGCAAGATCCAGCCAAGGCATGGACTAAATCCAAAGGAGGAAACTATGTTTAAAAGCAGAGCCAGTCAATGTGCCATAAAACAGTTCATCAATCAGATTCCAGAGAAGGAACAGAAGAGCCAAAGAAAGGTTGTATGGGTCCAAGATGGGCAGATATCCGAAGGTGGTATCAGAGCAAAGCAAGGCAAATCTGTACTGTTCCTCTTAGCAATAAGTTTCTCAAGTTCGACAAGCAAGCCTGAGATGGTTGTTCTATGAGGCCACAGGAAATGTATTGGCTCTGTAGGTCACCTAACAAGAAACACAGGAATTCAAAGAATACCTCATAATGAACCAGACCTTTGCTCCCACCAGCAAGATATTGTCAATATTAACTCTCTGCAGCTCTCTAGAGTTTCATACTGAAGACTTTCCCTATCAGAGATGCCAAGAGTCACGTCCAGTAATTTTGTGCATCCAACAAGTGATGTATGCTGTACCACTGAAATACAGCCATGTGATCTCACTTGTTGGCATTATTAGAGTAGTACTGTGAAGCCTTAAGGTTCAGATGGGCCATTTATTCTACCTAGTGGACAGTCAGCTATCATGGTGGAAGAAAGAGGGGCACCTAAATCAGATTACTTGGTTTGAACTAGCTTGCAGCGTATAATCCATCTTGCTGTATTAGTGGTTGGGTTATGCACAAAAACTAAAGCTGAGAATGACTCACCTACTGACACTGAGGGCGGAACCTGACAGCAGTGCAAATGTTTTAGTATGTACTATTTTATATGTTTTTTAATTGTCTAGTTTTAATGTTTGAGGCCCAAATTTTCTGTTTTCAGCTGTTTCTGCAAACTGGAAGAGAAGAAACTGCTCTGTTAAATAAACACATAAGGTAAGCTAATCTTGTGGTGTTCTTGACTCTGTTACTGTTGATAGAGAAACTTTAGTCTTATAGTATAAAGCAGTGTTTCCCATGCTATTGATGTGGGGCACTAGTTTTTTTTTAATACACACACACACACACACACACACACACACACACACACACACTGTGACAGAAACTGTTACCATATTTGTTTCCTTGGCTACAATTGTTACTTTCTTTCCTGAAAACTCTGGACAGACTGGGAATGGATGGCTTATGGATGAGCACCCTTTCCAGGAATCACCACTTGGAAGTGCATTGATGTGAAATAAAGAGTTTCCATAACATAAAGAATATCTCCTAATGTGGTAAGAATAATAGGCTGGCATCCTGTCCAGTATTTATGATGTCATAAACCAGACTTAGGACACTGTAAATTTTGAAATTCATGATTATGACTGAGGCATCATTGTAATGAATGCCCCCCCCAAGCTAACTCGGGCCATTTCTGCCCTACACTGTTACAGTGCTATTATTCCACTTTCAACATCCTGTGGAATCCTGGGGTTTGTCATTTAGGGAGGTCCAAGAGCTCCCTGGCTGAGAATTCTAAAGGCCCCTCCCTAAACTGCAAGCCCCAGGATTCCATAGGATGTTGAATGCGGAATAATAGCACTAACAGTGTAGGGCAGAAATGGCCTTAGAAGCTAGGCAGCCCCACCAACAAAGGGATTTCCAAAGTGCTGGGGATGGGGTGGTGGTGAAGAAGCATCCAATACTTTCCTTGCAGTGAGGTACTTTGCAACAGGGTCCTCTCACAGCTGCCTGTCATAAAGGACCTTGCTGCTGGGAGAGTGATGTTTATAGCCCTATCAACATGCCATTCCCAGTGCCCTTGAAACCCCTATGTTGGTGAAGCTTCCTGGCTTCTAAGGTAGAGTTTTGGGAGTAATTCCAGGAGACGTAGCTACAGAACTCTCAATGCAAGATCTCTTCCATAACTTCATGTAATTCAGTAACTGGCTATAAAGGCAATCAAAGAAGAAGAAAAAAAGCGCCTGTTAGACCATCATTTACTGACTTCCTTGTTTAATTCAGATTCTGGAAACATTACATTGTTCTTTGGAGGAAGAAAATTGACCTTTAAGCAATTGAGTGAATGGCCAGATTCCACCTCTCTCAGCTGGAGAGCTACACAGATCAGCAGTCTCAGACTTTGTACGGGTCTTTATAAGCAATCTGTAGCAGCTGGAAGCTTTGATGTGAATGTAGGAGGAACATTCTTCATGGCAGGCTGGCAAAAGCCAAAACTAAGAAAGCAACAAAAATAAAAAAATTAAAAAAGCAAAACCTTGGTTGTTAATAAAAGAAGTAAAAGCCTAGGAGGATAAAAATTAAAGATGATAAAATACAGTTGAGAATATCAACATGTATTAGAAGCTAGGCACTTAAATGCTATATTTGTCTTCTAGAAGAGTACCTGGCAGCAAGGCAGCAGTTGTTGAAAGAGTAGTTAATCTAATTTTTGGCTAAGTTAATCGTCAGCTCATAAAATACTGCTACTGAGTTTGCATGGAGCCAGATTCTATGAATCAGATGGAAAGGTTTATGGGAGGTGGAGCGCTCATTATGGTTCTCTATGGGAGGTATTCTCACAATTCACAAGAAGCTGTTCTTCAGCCAGAGCCACTGCTTCTTGTAAGGATCTGCGGAAGCAAGATGCCCAGCTCTCTGTTGCTCCCACACTGTGGATGTTTTCTGCTGAATAGCCCCAAAGAAAAGCTTTCATAGGTATTTTTGGCAGTAGAGTTACTAACAGTTGCAGAATGACTGTAATCAAGATCATGCTGACTGGAAAGTGTGGGAGGAGATTAACGGGGGCCAGAGAAAGCAGCCTTTAAAGAGTCAAGCCAGTCTAAATGGAATGGAACTTTCAGATGGACACTTACAAAGTCAGAAGAAAAGAAGCATTTGATTTTAGAAATTTAACTAAAATGTGACAAAGTGTAGTGAAACACTAGCTTGTTTTGTTTTATGATGTGCTCCACAATTATCTGAGATTGAAGATATATGATCTGGAGATTTGTTATAATAAAATCCCTGAGAAATAAAACCTAATTATTCATGTTGCCTTCTTTGGGGCTACTCAGCAGAAAAGGTTTATTAATCCTTCTGTTTGTGACACTGGAGTGAATATTGATCCTTATATAATAAAGGTATGGCACAATTTGCTCAACTTGTCTAATTTTTCCTCCTTTGACAGGCACACAGAAATGACAATGAAGAAATGGGCATATTACACACTATGACTACTTTTAATTGGTTAAAAATGATATTTCTTTCCAAAATCTGGATTTTATTGACTTCTGATTATTCCAAAGATCAAGTGGGACAATACTCCTGCTTTATTATAAATAACCTGCTTGCTGGTGAACCCCATCCATTTGCTCTTTCTTTGCTCTTCCTTATTAATGTACCCACTAAACAAGCTGGGAACAGTTTGTTTTCCGTATTTGCTGAAATTCCGATACTTCCTTGTTGCTCCCTGTACAAGCCAGAATTTCAGATTAGAGTTTGTTCATGGTTTACAAATCATGGCTTGCTTGGGAGTTTACCAGTTCAGATCATACACTAAAGCAGGTGTGAGCCAAGTGCAGCCCTCAGTGCTTTCCACTATTGGCTATTCTGGCCAGGGGTGATGGGAGCTACAGCCCAACAATTTCTAAAGGGCCTCATTTTAGCCATCTCTTTACTTCATCTTTAGTGGTCAGGCAGGCAGAACTATAATGAACAAAGAGGCTGCATGGATTAGCATATAGGTTATTTACCATAAGGCAAGATCATCCAGAATTTTGACTCTCCAGTGTATGTGAATGCAGTCATTGCATGCTGGTTGTATATTTTTGTGGCAATTTCCACAATGCTTGTAATAATAAAAATTAACTCTCTGTGCAGATATGGATATATTTATTGTTATATGGACATATTGATTGTTACTTGTTGTTCACAAAACATAGTAGTACTAAAGCAAATTACTCATTAAAAAGTTTGAGCATGCACGGAGAAGCCAAACATTAGGCTGCTTGCAGAATAGCATGGATTGACTGTGACTTTTTAAAAATATCATCCCCATTGCAGTCCCTTACTTACTTCACTGTGAAAAGCTGCCCTTTATCTGGGACTTTCCTTCGAGATGCTTGGAAAAAACATCAGCAGATTAAGCCAGACATTAAAATATCTCGCCCTCCCTCTACCTAGACACATCTGTGTAGAATAAGAGAATCATAGAATCATAGAGTTGGAAGAGACCACAAGGGCCATCCAGTCCAATCCCCTGCAGCACTCCTGACAGATGGCCATCCAACCTCTGCTTAAAAACCTCCAAAGAAGGAGACTCCACCACACTCCAAGGCAGCACATTCCACTGCCAGACAGCTCTGACCATCAGGAAGTTCTTCCTGAGGTTCAAGTGGAATCTCTTTTCCTGTAGTTTCAATCCATTGCTCTTTGTCCTAGTCTCAGGAGCAGTGGAAAATAAGCCCATTCCCTCCTCGACATGACATCCCTTCAAATATTTAAACATGGCTTTCATGTTCCCTCTTGACCTTCTCTTCTGCAGACTAAACATACCCAGCTCCCTAAGCCGCTCCTCATAGGCCATTTTGGTCACCCTTCTCTGGACACGTTCCAGCTTGTCAATATCCTTCTTGAAATGAGGTGCCCAGAACTGGACACAGTATTCCAAATGAGGCCTAACCAAAGCAGAATAGAGTGGTACCATTTACCTCCCTCAATCTAGACACCATACTCCTATTGATACAACCAAAGAATTGTGTTGGCTTTCTAGGCTGCTGTATCACAGAGCTGACTCATGTTCAGCTTGTGGTCCATCAAGATGCCTAGATCCCTTTCACATATACTGTTATCCAGCCACGTGTCCCGCATCCCACATTTGTGCATTCAGTTTTTTCTGTCTAAGTGTAGGACCTTACATTTCTCTATGTTGAAATTTGTTTTGTTAGTTTTGGCCCAGCTCTCTAATCTGTCAAGGTCATTTTGAATTTTAATCCTGTATGTCTAGTGTTTCCCATTCAAACACAGGGGACTTTGAATTCTCATCCTGAGGTATCTTTCTGTTAGCTGTCATCTTCCTAGGAAAGAGAGGATAACAGAAAGCAAGAAAAAAAGATTATGAAAATAGCCAAGCTGCCTGATCCCCATTATGTTTGATTCTGCTGCTGCAGCTGCTGGTGATCGAATGGGGAAACAAGGGAGGCTCAGAGTGGATTGAAGGTGACATAAGCTTCCAGAAGATTTTGGTCTAGATCACAAACTTCACTTTTTTCCAAATTCAAATTTCTGAAATTCAGCAACTTGACTGTGAATATATGCAGGGTGACTAGAAAACAACCATAGAACTCTACTAGAGCTACAGGGTGTATTTATGTTTTCTGTTATGACTTTAAAGAAAAATTAACCAGTATTTTATTAAAGTCTTTTCTTTGTCAAAACCGTTTGTATGTAACATAGCACTCTTGCCCTTCTCAGCATTAGTATGTTTGAGTATGGGTTGTTTTTTACATTTATCTGTTTAATCACAGACTAAGGGAAGCAGATATAAGCAGTGTGCACATTTGAACCATATTTTTCAAGGTCTCTGTGTTCTATAGCAGCTCATTTCCCCGTCTTTTCAGTCAAGATTGTCCTTGTCCTCTCTGTCAAGGTTGGAAATTAATGGAACCATTAAAGCTTGTTTTGACTCATAAGAGGTAACTGTTACAATATATAAACATTTGTAGTAATACTTGTGAAGCAGCCAGCTGAGGAGGTAGGATTTATTCAGTCTTCCATAAGAACCTAAGAAGATCCATGTTGGATTAGTTCAAAAATCTGCCTAGTCCATCATCTTGTTTTCCCACAGTGACCAAACAGTTATCTCTGGGCAGCCAGCAAACAGAATATAAAGAGAACAGCACTGTTACAGGTTGTGTACCATAGCCACTCATCTTCAGAACCATCAAACATCTGGTTCTGGATGTGCAAAATAATTTGGACAAAACTGAACCTATATTTGGTTGGTGATGTGGTGGGATTGCTGTTCTGCCTTGGGGCGGGGGTCAAAAAAACTTGTGCTTGGCTTTGCCATCACTGCTAAAAAGTTCCAAAGGTTGTTTTCTTATACAGAATAGGAATAGAAAGAATATTTAAAAAAATAACCACAAAACATTTTTCTTCACAGTTTATAAACCCTGATGAGAATCTAGGATTGATAAGTAGCTTTCCAGTTTGGCACTTTTTCTGTATGAAATCTGAACATTGTGTGTGTGTGTTTAGAAAACAGCATCTTCTGTGTATGAAATGGCATTTTCTGTTGTTTTGTTAGTGGTTAATGGTTTCTTGCAGCCAGAAGTAGTTTGGGAAAATTATTTGTTCATTCCTTTGATAAAAATTAGCAAATAACTACGTTCCTAATGGGGAAGTAACTCCAGGTTAGCTTCTCTCTTCTGTGAGTTTTCTAGCAATACAGTTTTGTGTGTATGAGGTGGAAGTTAGAAAGGCACAAATTTTAAAGTGTGATTGTGGCATATAATGTATGAATATAGGCACTTTTGTTTTCAGTCCTTTTTCTGATGGTTTCTTAGGTGGAATCATATAGAAGATGGGTCAAGATTGTTTTCTGTAGTTCCAGAGACTAGAATATGAAGCAATGGATTCAAACTGAAAGAAAAGAGATTTGACGTAACATTAAGAAGAATTGTATTATAAGAATGATCTGACAGTGGAATAGACTGGTACAGAGGGTGATAACTCTCCTTTTTTAGAGGTCTTTAAATAAAGGTTGGATAGGCATTATCCAAGAGTGTTTTAGTTGTGTACTTCTGCATGGCAAGGGGTTGGACGAGATGGTCTTTGTGATGGCATTCTAGCTCTATGATCCCATGATATTATGAATCATCTTTTCCGCAGCAGCTGTGCATTTGGTTGACTTATTAACTGAAAAACCTGCCACCACCTTTTCTCGTGGTCAGTCACCACCAGTCAGATCCCATTTATCTACTTTTATCTATAATACTTTGAGGGCAACCATGGTGTAATAGTTTTGGGGTTAGATTGGGAAGCCAGACTTCAAATCCCTGCTCAGCCATACAAACCCATTCTTTCAGGCTTAGAGGAAGGCAATGACAAGTTTCCTTGGAATATATCCTGCCATGAAAACCCTAGGGTAGAGTAGCCGTAAGACAGAGTTGCCTTGAAGGTATGTACCAACAACAGAATTTATTATACATTATTTCTGAAAAGAAAAAAAATCCTGTTTGAAATTTTCTGCACTCCCTTTTTGTTTTTATCATTTCAGCTAATTTAGCACCATCAGCAAATTTTACCACACTCTTCACCTGTAAATCCAGTTTATTTATGAATGTGGAGAAGCAACAAACAGAATCTGCCCAGTTCCATGGGATTTACACAGGGCTATTGTGTACCCGAGAATGGTTTAACCCTTCCTGTCTGACTGTTTCCCCCTCATCCCTCTGGCAAAGCTAGCCATAATAATGTGTAGCTTGACTCAGATACACAATAATTAAGGCACATAGGCTTTCAGTTTTTCCGTCTATCACTAGATAATTCTTATTTCCTAGCATGGTTGCAACTTGCTTCCCACAAAGTTAATTTTTGTTAAAAGCTATACTATTTCCTTTCACAGGGTGTCAGTATTTAATCCTTTGCTCTGGTTACATATGTCAACAGTGAATAGTACTATCATACATTGTCTTCTAAACAGAATGTCTGTGATAAAAACTAGTGTGTCTGCATTTCCAGCTATGAGCATTAGGACCAGTTGAAATGTATTCTTCATCTGTTCCTCAGAGTTACAACCACTCACCTCACTTCTAATCATATCTTTGATTAATCACATATATCCTGAATATATTAGAATATAGGTTTATATACTTATGAAGTAGGACAGACTTCTCCACAGAGCTTCCCTTAATCTCTCCACTGGCCAGGTTAGCATGGCTATGGTGTGGGTGAAGCCATCTGTCAAATCAATCAAAGGGACTCCAGCTCCTTTCATTTGTTAAAGAATGGTTGTTGTTCAAATAAAGAGAAGGTTATTTGCTTTTCAAATCAAAGAAGCAAAACAACAGTATATCAATATCCTAGGAATAATAACTTGTCAAAGCACCTTTCTGGAGAAGGATACCCCAGGACTTCGCTGGCATGATTTTTAGAATGGTTGTGCCTCTTCCTCATCACATGAAACCAAAGGACATTTGTTTAATAATCAGAGGAAATACTTCAGGGAGTTTGGTCAGCTTTCAGAGAAGGAAATGCAAAGTGACCTCTTAAGACCTTTGGAGATCCCGGCCATTCAGCAGATCTCTGTGAGACTGAAACCCTATGTAGGCTTTGAGGAAGCTCACAAGACCTATTATGGGTAAACACATTCATCCAAATGTCCTTACTGAAGCTGATATACTTGTCTCTGCTTAATGTTCAATGGTCTTGGATTATAGCCTTTGTACACATGAGATCGGGAGCCAGTGTGGTATAGTGGTTTGACCATTGGATTATGACTCTAGAAACCAGGATTTGATTTCCCCCTTGGCCATGGAAATTCACTAGGTGACCTTGGGCATGTCACAAACTCTCAGCCCAGAAAACCCTGTGATAGTTTCACCTTAGGGTCACCATAAGTCTGAAATGACTTGAAGACAGCACACAACAACAACAGCAACAACAACACATGAAATGAGGAGGTGGTACTGATATCTCCATACACAGTTTAACTTTACATATGGGCAGGCAAATTCCTGAAGAGGAATTATGTCAGATGAAATAATGAATAGTAATGCATACTGGAGTCTAGGGAGGAGAAAGGGAGAAGTTGGATTTGTTACCATCTACCTGTTCTTATGAAAAGGCTTTGAGCCTTTTTGACTTCATCATTTGCCTTAACAAAAACATCAGTTGACAGTAGTTTACATAGACTCTGGAGATATTTAATGTTGAGTTGTTTAGCTCGAAGTTATAATTGGCTTTGTGATTCAGAATCAGATTCTCTCCCCCGCCCCCAGCTCATCCCACTTCTTGTTTTGCAGACTCTGTGACCTCAGAACAGAGGAAACAATTTCAGTCAGAAACAGCATGTGAATCCTTATGATAATCAGACATTCACCAACTAAGTGGTCTTTTTTTAAAAAAAATATCTGTAGATTTTGTGTTGTAAAAACTTTTCAGGTGCTTCAAATAGATGTTGCATTTACTTTGGGAATGAGCAGTACTCCCAGTATCTGGAAGATTTACCTGCTCATGATTCCAATCAAACAAAATGTGATTCAAAAGTTAGCATTTGGTTGGAACCAAAGAGGAGAATTTAGGAGCAGCACTATACTAATATGACTTTAGTCATGAACTCGCTCTCTCTGTGAGACAGAGATTGAAAGCTTGCCATTTTGAGAAGGGGAAAGGGTGAACCAAAACTCCATCCTCTGAAGAGACCTCATACTCTTCCACCATACTCCCATCCGCTGCTATTTGCACTGTGCCAGAACTGTAAACGTGTGAGCTAGTTGCATAGCAACAATGTTCTGTGATCTTTGGCTGCATTACTTCTAGGCACCCTTAGAAGCAGGAAGGAAGCATTTCAGAATGTTACATAGTGGCAATTTTACTTGTTTACAGTTTGGAGAAGGAAGAGGAACAGATGGAGGAAGAGGGAGGTAGGACAGGAGAAACCACCTTGTTTCTCTTCCCTCCATCATCTCTTGCTTCCACTTAAGAGAACAGGCAAAGTTTCTCTTCACATTTTGTCCTCTTTGAATAGTTTTCCATGAATAGCTATTCCTTCAGGTATTTCTGAGGCAGGAATTCAATTCCAGGGATGCAGGAGCAGAATCCTGAGGTCATCTCTAAGAGCTGGGTTAGGCTAACAGACTTGTACTTCCTGATTTCTTCTAAATGTTGTCTGGACTTTTCTCTCTAGAAACAACAAGTTCCTCAATCTTAAGGCTTAGTTTAACATCACAAAAACTTATTTATGTATGTAACTTGTAAAGCACAAGACAAAAACTTCTGAGTATTGAATTGAATTAGTAAACACATAGCTTTAAAAAGTATGAATATGATGGAAGAGATGAACACTGTCACCCTATATCAAGTCGGACCTGTATAAAATGGGAAGAAGGCTAAATTGAAATGAAATTCTGTGATTAAATCTGGTTAAAGTATTCTTTGAAAAAATAACATTTATCACCAGTTTAGTCCCACTTAATGTTCAACCATCCTTTGCTAGAATGATTTATATGAATTTGTTCCTAATTGTTAGATATTTAAGATGGTAAATTTCATCCTCAAATATAATTTCCACTATTCATTTCACACTTAGTTATTCAGTGGCTGTAGCCATCAGAACTTCTCATTATTGTCTCTGCTCTATGCCAAAATGAAACATTTCAAGTAATCTCATATATGAAAAGGCTGGTTTCATATGACCGTTGTTGCAACTGCACAAAATGTAGCTGTTCCTCATACAACGTCATGGTTATGCGTAGCTACAATCAGAGGCAAGATCCCAGCCGAATCAAAAGGCCACTATCAGTTAATGTCCTCGCACACTGCATTTAAAAGATTTAACCAGTTTCTGTTAGAATCACTGAATTAAATAAATATAGAAGTGAAAACACTAGTCTATGTATGTATGTATGAGTTCATGCATGCCTTTTATGGTCACAGACCATTAAAACAGATAATAGCCAACATACAAAACATAATACGAGGGAAGCACTAGGGAAGCAAGCACAGTCCTCTTTTTTCATTCTGTAGTTCCCCATTTCTCATTGAGCATTCATTCTGCTGCACGGTCTTTTATAAATAGTTTGCTTTTTATGCAGTCTAACAGTTCTGTGGATTTCTTGGTACTATAGTTTTTAGGATGTGGGTCTTTGAGGATTGCCTTCTGGAAACGGAGGAGGGAAATCACCTGGAATGTCCTCCTATTGTTGTTACTTGCATGGGGAGGGAACATGAATTATGCTGTTAGCTGCCTTGGTTTTATACTGCTAGCTGCCTTGGGTTTCATTGTTGAAAGAAGGGACTGAAATGAATTCATATCTCACACACAAAGAAGAGGGATCTGGATCAGGACAACAGAAAAGACAAAATACTGCTTATATTAATTGCACCTGCTTATATTAATTGCTCCTTGGCTAGGCAGTCTAAATGTGACAGAAAGTATTTGTCCAGCCCATTCTTCCCATATGATAGATACAAAAGAAAGAAGGCTAATCAGAACAGAGATTAATAGCCTACACATCACATAGCATGCAGTCCAGTCCTATGTATTTGTTGTTTGTCATTGTGTGCCTTCAACTTCTTTCTGACTTATGGTGACCTTAAGGTGAACCTATCACAGGGTATTCTTGGCAAATGTTTCCTTTCCTCTTACAAAAGTGCGACCTGACCAATGTCACCCAGTGGGTTTCCATGGCTGAGCAGAGATCTGAACCCTGGTCTCCAGTGTTGCAGTGCAGTGCTCAAACCACCACACCATGCTAGCCCACTCAAAAACAAAGCACTATCTTCCCTTTGGTTGTGTAAAACATTTTGTGAAGTACTTACTCTAATCAATTTATTCTATAAATGTTATATTTCAAGAATATACTGGATATCCTAGAACAGAGCTGAAATCCAAACCGTTGGGAGAGGCAAGATGAACTTATTTTTCAGTAAAGTTTGCCAGTTTCCACTTTTTTTTTAAATGGGGCTGATGAATACATCTATTTTATCCCACTGTCAGTTTTTTTAAAAAAGTTTCAAGCTCTTTTGTGCTGTTTCAAATTTTGGCGAGGTCATATAAAGTGAACTAAACAAAGTTGTTATCCATCTTCACTGTACTAACCAAATTCCACAGATGCTGTTCTCATCATAAAAAGGACCATATTGTCCCTGGCTCCCACTAGCTGTGCTGAGAACCCCAGTTCAGCACCCCAAGTGCCATTCTCAGTGCATAGGGGAGAAAAGCAGATTTTAAGTTAAGCAAAAGCAGAATAAAACTATGAAGGAAACTGAAAACATTTTGGAAATACAAATTTGTTAATTTGTTAATTTCAGTGGAAATCATAGATTTTGGTAAGTTCTCAAAAAATGAACCAAAGCTCTCATCTTTGCCTGCTGTTACTAGTTCTGGTCCTGTGGTAGTGTGTGTTTTCATTATATTGTTTGTTTGCAGACTGTTTTGGGACTGTAAATGAGAAACTGTATAAATCTTTAAATAAGTGTAAGAGGCAATGGTCTCCCTTATGCTTATTCTGTGGCAAGAAAAGCTTTACCTTTCAATATTCCTTGTGGTTCACTGTTGATATTGAAGCACAGACAATTTTTTTTTGACAAGGGGGGCAATCCTGACCCACAGACTTTTCTTTATGTAATTCCAAATCTTACATAAAGCTTTTTAAATGTTGGTTGTTGGTTCTAATAAAAATACTACTTTACTCTTTCAAAATTTTGTTGTAACGGATCAGCACAATTACACTTTTGGCTGACATATTCAGAACAGACTTTTTTTTATTATTTAAATGCCTGATAGTTTCTTTTATTAGATTCCAATATGTCGAACTGGTATGTATCATATTTTTTTTAAAAAAGGATTTTTTTAAAAAAGAAACTTGTTTTACCTTTTTTTTTAAAAAAAAGG
>CAOKZL010003282.1:0-110427 GCA_948472985.1 Iguana delicatissima | reverse complement strand
TATTATACAAAACTTCCAATATGGACTTCACCACAAGAAGCGTATAGAATTGCCCCAACAAAACAAGGAAATGTACCAACATACCAAAAAATACTGAAATGGGAAGGGGAGAAACCAAGAATGTGCACAGTAGAAGAATTAAAGGCTGAAGGATATGAGTTAAACTGGTTCCCATGGCGACAACTTAAAGAAAGATTTAAAATGGATCAAAAATTGTATGGATTTGAGAGAAAAGAAAATGAATTAGATTTACTGATGAAGGGAAACCAAAAGAAGAGAATCTCCAAATTTTATAAACTATTGTTGAAAAGAGAAATGGAATCAGATTTAGTTAAAGATACAATAGTCAGATGGGCTCAGAATGTGGGACTTCCAACTGAATTAGAAGCTTAGGAGAGAGCATGGAAAACTGATATAAAATTTACACCAAATTTAAATTTAAGAGAATTTTTTTTATAAAATGCTTCATAGATGGTATATGACCCCAGAAGGATTCCAAAAAAATAACTAAAACTGGGATTGGGAAGTATTGGAAGTGTGATGAAAAGATTGGATTCTTTTTTCATATGTGGTGGACTTGTAGGAGGGCAAGAAAATTTTGGAAGGGGATACATGATGAAATTCAAAGAATTTGTAATCTGAATTTTGAAATGACACCAGAGTTTTATTTGTTAAATATGTTAGGGCAACACAGGGAGATAACAAGTCATCAGAAGATATTGTTATATTTGATAACAGCTGCAAGATTGATGTATGTGCAATACTGGAAAGAAAAAAAAGATAGAGATTTAGAAGAACAGAAGCTAAAAGTTCTGGATATGGTAGAGATAGAAAAATTAGCATTTTCCTTGAAAAATGAACCTATCCACAACTTTGAAAGCGAATGGAAAAGAGTTTTGGATTGGATAAAGACATAAATGTACAAGAAATGAAAGAAAGAAACAAATGTAACTTTTTCTCTTGTTAATGGAAATCTAATTTGTTCTTCTCTTGTATAAATGGAATCAAAGTAGATTCAACTGGAGAATATAAGCTTGGAAGTGGTGGGGGGAGTGGGATACATCCAATAACGGTGTATATTCACTTTTTTTTTATTTTTGCAATCAAATCGTTAATAAAAAAATTTCAAAAAAATGCAAAGATTGGGGAAATTAGTGGAGCACTGGCTGTAGCAAAATGAGGGGCAAGGTAACCCAGCAGAACCTTTTACCCAATTTTTACGGGGTCAGACCAAGCCAAAAGCCAGACAATTGTACCAATAACTGGATTTTATTAATAAATGTGTTCTCACGCACCAACGCACTCACTCACTCATGCACACAAGGCCTATTGAGAAGAGAAAGAGGTGAAAATTGACAGGGGATTCAGCAGAGAGGGTGTAAAGGTGGTGATACTGCACCTATCCTAAAGTCTTCAGTCCAAGAATCAGTGAGAAGAATGGAGCTCAGTGAAGAGAAGTGACTGAGGGGATCACTCGACTAACAGAGTGCCAATCTCCTAGTGTGGTGGGGAGTTCTCCGAAGAGACCCTCAAAAACTGGGACTACTTACAGGGTAGAACGTACCTTGAAGGTAGGCCCTCTCCCAGGAAGAACAATGGCCAAAATAAAGGAAGTAATGCCACACAATAGCAACTTGGTAGTCTGCATGATTGGTTTATGAAGATGGACCTTGCAATGTAGAGTTTACTAACATCGGAGTTGCTCAATCTGAGGAAAACCCAATAATCCACTCAAGTTGGCTACTCCTTGGCTGAGGACCCTTTGTCCATGCAGATGTGTTTAGCCTGAGATCTCCTAGGGGAACGTGACTGTGGATTTTCCTGGCCTGACCTATTTTCGGTCGTTTGACCTCTTTGTCTGCATACCCACTCAGGCAACCTCTCTGGTATGGTGGGCATATTTGATGTTTATATTCCCTGGGATGGGGTCTGTTATAGGTGTAACACTGGTCAATATCTCTTTGAAAATATAGAATGGTCAACTGCACTCCCCCACACTCAAGCATTAGAGTTCTCCAGCAGAGAATTCTGAGAACCTAGCTACAAATCCCAAGATTCCAGAAAGTGGAAACAAGACAGTTACACTGGTATCAAAAGTGCTACACAGTGTAATGTGGATGCATTCCACATCAAACTTCTGTTACCCTGTTTACTGAGAGTCCCGGGAGGGACACCTAAATAACCTTGCAATCACACAAATTTGGGGAAATTAGTCAAGAGCACTGGTTGGCAAAAACGAGAGGCAGGGTAACTTTGTAGGATCTTGTAACCCAGTGTTTACGGCGTCAGGCCAAGTCAAGAAGCAGACCGGTTTGAAAGTAATGAATGATCTTTACTAAAATACAGGCACACAATGTAAGCAACACACACACACAGATAACTAGGGAAAATAAAGGTGTGAGTAAGATAGTGGGATTTTCAGAGGGATAGTTGATTCGGGTGATACGAAACCTGTTCCTGAAGCCCGGAAGAAGATAGGGAGCGATGCTGAGGTTTGACGTATCTCAGCACGTGGAGCTGAGGGGAAGCTCGCCAAGCTATGCGGCAGCAAGGCGGTCTGGAACTTGGGAGCGATCTGAGGAAGGTCTCGGAATCAGGGGTTTTTACAGAGAGAAGTGTGACTGCAGGCTATGCCGTACTTGGTGAGAACAATGGATTTCAGGTGCGAGACAAAGCCTCGGAAAGGTCAAAATTTAATTTAATATGATTGAGTTAGGTCCAAATTGTCAAAGGAGCAGCCAGTATGCAAATGTGCGAAGCTGGACAGTTGATAGTTCAGCTACTCAAGTTACCTGCTCGGGGCAGGGAGTCCATACATAATAGGGTGTTTGCTGGGAGGTCTCCTGAAGCAGCGATCTGGCTATTTCTGGCTTGCCTGTATTGTTTAGGAATATTGCAGCAATCAGCCACCGAGCCTAGTTTCGTGCTTGTCCAGGGGCCTCACAAACACGTGAGAAGGGTGGTGGAAGAGGGCCAAATTATGATGTCAAAGTGATATTGGGTGCTATCTCCAAATAGGCCTAAACTGCAGTAACACTTCTTTCACAGTTTTACTCTTTGGACCTTTTCACATGGCATTTTCTATGCGAAAGGGTGCCTGGAGCACCGCTCAATTGTGAGGAGTGATCTGCATGACACACTCACAATCGTGCGACACTCCAGGGTAGGGCAGGCGCCAATCGTGCACCTTTTCATTTGCAGCTAGAAGCCAAAAATGGCATGTGATCGCGCATTGTTCCTGGACCCCAAGCGCACTTACCTGGTCTGCGGGGCCTCCAGAGCTGCGCCGGTCGTGCTTCCGGCCCAGCGCAGCCTGGGAAACTCCCAGGCTGCGCTGCGCTGCAGAAGGAAGAGGCAGGGTTCTCAACACAAGCAGGCAGCTTGTGTGGAGCTGAAGGACCCTGGACACGAGAGCCTCTCACCAGAGGCTGCACACTCAATCCCTGCACCCCAGCGCCAGAAGAAGGTAAGGTGCAGAAAGGGCCTTTGAGTTTAAAGATAAGTAAGAGATTGTGATGAAACTTTGTTTGAGGGAAAGAAGTACTTTTTTTTTCTTTTTCTGGGCATCTTCCCCAAGCTCATAGAAATGGATAGGCTATATCTGGGGCCATTTCCACACTGGACTGTTATAGTGCTATTATTCCACTTTCAACATCCTATGGAATCCTGAAGTTTGCAGTTTAGGGAGGGGCCAAAGGTGTAAAAGATCAATTGGTGTAAAGGATCAATTTTGGGGATGTTGCAGTTGCAGGCCTTTTCCACCCAGAAAGAAAATGGCTAAAAACTAAAATCACCCCCATTCTGGTTTCTAATTAGACCTTCCACAACAGAGAGTTGATTCATATCTTCATAATAAATGTATGTAAATTCATAGCCAAACAGAGTGGCAAACATAACTAGAAAGGGAAGCGGTATTATAAATTAAAGGATAACTGAAAGAAGGAAACCCAGTGACAATTTACTGTCCGCAGTTAGAGTATGATTAAACGGTAGGCTTTGCATGGAGTGAGCCAGGCTCATTTGCTGTGTGTCTAACCCCACTTGGCATCTTCGTGTTATATTTGTAAAGTAGCTTAATAGATCAGTGGCAAGGCTGTTTGAAGCGGGTGTAACTCGAAGACAAATGAAGCAAGAGACATCAAGCAGAGAGAAAAGGGGTCTGCACTCAGCAGTATGCTCAGCAGAGACTAGCAAAATGGACTGCCAGTGAAATCATGCTTAGAAATTTGCTTTTACTTTTCTGGGCTTCCACAGGCCATGCCAACTGGAGAATTCTGAGAGTTGTGATCCAAAAAAGTAACTTTTCCAAGCACTGCAGAAACTACCAACAGGTACTGTGGCCTGGAAACCATGCACAATGAGGAGTGTTTTAGGGAGTGAGGTATGTTTAGCCTGAAGAAGAGAAGGTTAAGAGGTGACATGATCGCCATGTTTAAATATTTGAAAGGATGTCATAAAAGGAGCAAGCTTGTTTTCTGCTGCTAGGATATGGAGCAATGGATTCAAATTACAAGGAAAGAGATCCCACCTAAACCTTAGGAAGAACATCCTGACATAAGAGCAGTTCAACACCGGAATATACTGATTCAGAGTGTGGCGGAGTATCTTTTTTTGGAGGGTTTTAAACAGAGGCATGGTGGCCATCTGTTAGGAGTGCTTTGATTGTATCTTCCTTCATGGCAGGAGGTTGGACTGGATTGCCCTTGTGGTCTCTTCCAACCCTATGATTCTACTGTGAAGAAGTAGAAGAAATATTTATTTATTTTATTCATTTATGTCCTCCTTTTCCCAACGATGAGATTCAAGCCAACTTACAACATATCAAAAATGATGTCAACAACTACAATTCTATCCCAGTCCCACAACAATTCTACCCCATCCCAGGATACATCACTCCATACTGCATCTGAAGAAGTGGGTTTGAATCCACAAAAGTTCACACTAAAATAAAATCCGGTTAGTCTTAATGGTGCTGCCGCATTTCTTTTTTTCTCCTTCCCTCCCTTCCTCCTTTTCATATTATACAAAAACACCCATAAAAAGTACAACTATAAAAGTTACTTAAAGGACAATTAAACAATTTAGAAAGTAATAATCATTAAAATGTATGAAAAAAACTATATACAAACCACAAAATGGTACAGCACGCCATTAAAAGCCTATCCCAGTCTGTCTCTGAAGGCCTGATAGCACAGAAATGTTTTGACTTGCTGCTGAAGGAAAGCAAGAAAGGGGCTGACCTAGCTTCCCTAGTGAGGGAGGGAGGAAGTTTCAAAGTCTGGCAGCAGCCACCAAGAAGGCCTTTCCCTTGTTCCCGACAAAGCCTGAGAATTTGGGCTGGACAGGGCTACTGTCAGGTGGATTTGTAACTGGTTGGCTGACCGTACCCAAAGGGTGGTCACCAATGGCAGATTCTCATCCTGAGAGAAGTGACTAGCGGGGTGCCACAGGGTTCTGTCCTGGGCCCGGTGCTGTTCAATATCTTCATTAATGACTTGGATGAAGGAATAGAGGGCACACTGATCAAATTTGCAGATGACACCAAATTGGGAGGGGTTGCTAATACGCCTGATGACAGGATCAAAATTCAAAAGGACCTGGACAGATTGGAGAGCTGGGCCAAGGCTAACAAAATGAATTTCAAGAGAGAGAAATGTAAGGTCCTACACTTAGGCAGAAAAAATGGTATGCAGAAATATAGGATGGGGGACACGTGGCTGGATAGCAGTACATGTGAAAGGGATCTAGGAGTCTTAATAGACTACAAGCTGAACATGAGTCAGCAGTGTGATGCGGCAGCCAAGAAAGCCAATGCAATTCTTGGTTGCATCAATAGGAGTATGGTGTCTAGATCGAGGGAGGTAGTTGTACCACTTTATTCTGCTTTGGTTAGACCTCATCTGGAATACTGTGTCCAGTTCTGGGCACCCCAATTCAAGAAGGATATGGATAAGCTGGAGCATGTCCAGAGGAGGGCAACCAAAATGGTGAGGGGCCTGGAAGCCATGCCCCATGAGGACAGACTTAGAGAGCTGGGTATGTTTAGTCTGCAGAAGAGAAGGTTGAGAGGGGACATGATAGCCATGTTTAAATATTTGAAGGGATGTCATGTCGAGGAGGGAGTGGGCTTGTTTTCTCCTGCTCTTGAGACCAGGACAAGGAGCAATGGATACAAGCTGCAGGAGGGGAGATTCCACCTGAACCTCAGGAAGAATTTCCTGACGGTCAGGGCTGTCCGGCAGTGGAATGTGCTGCCACGGAGTGTGGTGGAGTCTCCTTCATTGGAGGTTTTTAAGCGGAGGCTAGATGGCCACTTGTCGGGAGTGCTTTGAGGGTTTTCCTGCATGGCAGGGGGTTGGACTGGATGGCCCTTGTGGTCTCTTCCAACTCTACATTTCTATGATTCTATGATTCTATGATTCTATGATTCTATTACTATTTACAGTCATGAGCAGGAGGAAGCAATGGAAGCATCCTTTCAGGTAACTGCCAGGACACAGTGGTGGAGCTGGAGGCACTTCCATCCACACAGTGGAAGTATACCGCTGCTTATCAGCTTCCCACCCTTGTTTGCTTGTGAGTTACATTTCTTCCCCAACTTTTCTCTAGCCAGCTCAAGGCAGCAAACTTGGCTTTTTTTTTCCTCTTCATTTTAATTTCACAACAACCCTCTGGGGAAGGTCAAGCTAAAGCAAATCACTGACCCCAGTCCCTCCAGTTCAGCAAGCATAAGAAAGTAGATGTCCCAAATCCCACTGGCTCTCAGTAAGTTAGGAAGATCTGTCCACTTCAAAGGGAGCTATCCTTGTAGCAAATGAGGAGCTTACATGGTACAAAGGAGTCTGCAAAGCAGTTAACAGAAATCAATCGATCCATACATTAAAATCCCACCTTTCTTCCAACATGGGATCTTAGATGGCTTATAATAAAGGTAGGAATCTTCTGTCCACTCATCGGTCCCACAATGTTGGCCATCAGTTAACAAATGATTCACAGATTGTTTGTTGTTGAGTGTCTTCAAGCTGTTTCCAGCTTATGGCAATGAAGAAACAAACCTGTCACAGGATTTTTTTGGCAAGATAGGTCAAAGGAGGTTTGACAGGGCCTTCCCCTTAGAAAAAGAGACTGTGACTCGCCCATGGTCACCCAGTGGGTTTTCCAGTGGTCTGAGCAGCGATTTGAACTCTGGTCCCAGAGTCCTGGTGAAATACTCAAACCACTATGCCACACTGGTTCTAAGGATTCATGGGTTCCCTGTGTGTATGCTACAAATTATATCAGTTCGATGTCACTTTTTTTCATGTCTGCATCTCCAAAATCTTGAAATAGGTGAGAACCGACATGATGTAATGGCTACAACAGGCAGGGAAAACACAAGGACCAAACTAAAACCTATGGTTATTCCCAACTAAACATACTGACTCAGTGCTGACCTATTAAATTAACCTATATGTCAGTGACCTTGGGCACATCACACACTCACAGACCCAGAAAACCCCATCTTAGGCCATTTCTGCACTAGCCTGTTATAGCACGATGATTCCACTTTCAACATCCTCTGGAATCCTGAGGTTTGTAGTTTCAGGAGGGGCTGGCCGGCCTCTCCCGAAACTACAAACCCCAGGATTCCAGAGGATGTTGAAAGTGGAATCATCGCACTATAACAGGCTAGTGCAGAAATGGCCCTAGACTTGCCTGAGGGTTGCCATAAGCCAGAAACAACTTGAAGGCACACAGCACACCTATGTTGGTTATGTGAATTCAGTGGGTTTATTCTAGTTGAGATTAACAAGAGGATCCAGATTATGGCTTTCAGGATAACATGCAACCCCTTGCTTCTTTCATATTTTCTTGCCCTCCTCCACCCCTCTTGACAAAAAGGGAAAAAAAGTAGCCGGGAAAAAAGGAAATGCTGCTGATGGAGACTCTGGATGAAGCATCCATTCTTCTGTAATACAATGTGATCCCATTCTGCTGTGCTTTGCTTTGCCCACCCCCAAGAGCTGTACCTCTCATGCCCCCATCCCAGGACCTTTCCCAACAGCCACAACACAGAGACATGAGAGGGGCAATACTTTTGGCAGCCAGGATAGGTAGAACAGGAAGAACCCAGGAGTCTCAGAGCATTGATATAATAAGGACTCATTAATTAGGTAAACAGCTGGGAGAGGCTCTCAGATTATATAAAGAGGGACCAGACTGGGAGGAAGTTGTTGTAGACTACCATTCTATTGAGGGTAGCAATGCAATTCATGTTTTGGATTCCTTACTCATGCTCCTAGAAACCTTGACCCTTGCCTCCTGTACTGACTTCACTGCTGGACTGTCACATTGTATTTACTGTGGACTCAGACTGTAAAAATTCAACCGGTAACTGCCTAACAAATTGCTACAAAGTTTGCTCATGGCTGCTGCTAACAGACACTAATTAGGAAGCTGTAAGTCTTGGCTGGCTGACAGCACAGGACGGTACCATAACCAACGTTTCACAAATGAAACCTGGGAATATCAGCCTGTATTGGCAAAGGTTATTAATAAGAGAGAACATACAACTAGGAAAGGCTGCAGCAGTTTGCAAGTTTCTCTTCTCTTCTCTTCTCTTCTCTTCTCTTCTCTTCTCTTCTCTCCCCCATTCTGAGTTAATTAACCGCAAACTACTTTTGTACTTTGAATTCTGTTTGCAGTAAATGCAGTAAGCAGAGCACAAAAAGGGAAATTGAGAGGAAGAGAGAAACTGGGACATTTTTAAAGCAGCTGAAAAAATGGTTTAATCAGGACTGAAGTTTAATCAGGACTGTCCCAGATGAATTAGTACAGTTGGTATGTTCCATGAAACTGGAAGTGGAGCTCTGGACACACCCAGGTTCATAGGTGGGATAAATCCTTTTGGTGGGTCTCAAGCACAGAAAATTTGAATTCAAGACCTTGTGTTAGAGTCTTGGACTGGGTTTTTGGAGAGACACTTGATCATGTCCTCACTGAGCCCTGAAATTCACTGGAAGATCTTGGGCTAGTCAGTTGGCCTGGCCTACCTCACAAGGTGGTTGTTGTGAGGATAACATGTGTGAGGAGAGCTACATATAGCTTGGAGAAAAGGTGTGATATAAATTTAATTATGACATCAAATCAAAGAAATGAATTGCAGCTTGGTAAGGATGCGAGGAACTTTTCGTCAGAGATTCCTTGGCCTGCTCAAAGGACAACTGTTCTCGGGTTGCTAAAATGGAAGGTAGAGGGGTTTCTCCAAGAAGCCCAATTGGTGGGGACAGCTTGGAAGACAAAGGTACCCATTGAGCCATCTCTCTGCTGGTCTCTGTGGCACCCAAATAGCCAGCAGAAATACATTGTCTTCCCCTTGTTGCCCCACCTACGGTTCCTTGTAATCCAGCATGCCCTTGATGAGGCTGCCTTTTTTTGCTATTCTGTTCTGCGCCCATCCCTCAAAGCATCCCAGACTCCTTTGCTGTCTCTCCCTTCTTACTAACAGATATCTGCCAATTGATCTATCTGTCTCTATGGTGTTCTTTTTTTCTCTCTCTTTTGCTACAAGGATTGATCTCTTTTAATTGATAGCCTTGTGCATAACGATTTTGTAATTTAGGCTGTTTACCTTCTGAGTAATTGCCATCTCTGCAAATAACTGTATGAATACAAAAGGACAAATAATTGGAATTTATGTTGCTAGACAGGGGCTTGGGGCAAACTCCCCAGAAAACATCTGGAGCTTTACACTAGTCTACAAAGGATTTTTTGAAAAAGAAACTCTGTAAACGCTAGCTGATCAATCCATCTTTTGTCACATTATATTCAGGTCATTCATCACTAGCAATGTATAGTATTAGAAACCCATATGAAGCAACGCACATGGACTGATTCTGCTATACATTATGACTCCATTTTGTCATTCTCCAGGTAGCAAAAATATGATAGTGACCAGTAGGAATGTGAGAAGTTTGTTCTATATGATTTGTTTATTTCTTTGCACATTTAAGAGATTAGAACCGGGTGCAATTTATGGTTGGAAATCTGTACATTTCTAAGTATCCAAAGAAAGGGGGAGGCTATGACAACATGTTCACATTTGACAAATGTGCAAAAAAACTAGCGGCTGAGATTGTACATCAAAGAGATGGAGCATAACTTTACAAGCATAGAGCTGCATAGTGGTTGCATAATACTGCCTCACTAGTGAACTGTAGTATTGCACAACCAGTGAGCACCCAAACGTGCTTCTACATCTGCAGCTGTAATGCAGACATGACTCCAGTTAAAGTTAACAAAACTATTTTATTTGAATTGACAGACATATGAGAAATCAGACACTCTTAAGAACCATAAAAGGCTACCAGAAAGTGAGGGAAGAAAGGTTGAACAGATAGAGATTGAGTGGAAGGGCCATAGTTACCACTCCTGAAGACAGGGTCACAGCAAAGTGACTCAGGCAGTGTCTAAGGGTAGCATGGAGGAATGGCAGTCCAGGGCACCACATACAATGTACTACTTCCAATGTTCTACAAATGGCGAAGGTTGAAGTTAGGGTGTGTTGACAAAGCCATAATGGCTTTCCCACAGGACTGACAAAGTGGTCTGGAATGCTTGTTTAATTCCAGAGTCACAAAACATTGATGGGATTCATGATGATCTCTTGATGTTTGGGCCCTTTTCGCATGGGATTTCCGATGCGAAAGGGTTCCTTGAGCGTCGCGTACATGTGAAAAGTGGTCCACACAACGCACTCACATTTGCGCGATGTTCAAGGGCCTGACACGAACCATGCATGCATTTTTTCATTTTCGGCTTGAAGCTGAAAAGCACGGTCGTGCATTGCTCTCGGGCCCCACGTGCACTTACCTAGCGTGTGGAGCTTCAGGAGCTAGGCCGGTCGCACTTCCTGTCCAGTGCAGCCTGGAAAGGTCCCAGGCTGCAGTGTGAAAGGAAGAGGCGGTGCTCTCACGTGAGCAGGAAGCTTGTGCAGAGCCAAAGGACCTCGGACGCGAGAGCCTTCCTCCGGAGGCTGCTCACGAGAGCCGCGCACCCCAGCACCACGAAAGGGTAAGGTGCGGAAAGGGTCTTGGTCAGGTAGTGTGTATAGGGAAGATCTCCACAGGATAAAATTGAGGGATGGTCTTTGATTGCTCACCAATCTGAGCAGTTTGTCTTTCATTGTATTTGGAAGTGTAAAGATCCTGGCACGGCAACAGGATTAGCACAAACCCATCAGCGTCAGGTTTTCGTACCTAATCCTCTCTGGACTTATGGCCCTGAACATGTCTCAAGTCAGCTTGACCCCGAAACATGTTCTCCAGTCAGTGTGGCCTCGATCATGTTCTCCAGTCATTAATAAGAACAATTTATGAAAACTACATATCTCATAGGAGGGGTGGTAGGGTATGGTAACAATACCATCATGTTCTGTCAGCTCATATGCTGATCCTTTGGAACTAGGCCCCAATGGCTTTGGAGTTACCTAAGTGTTCAATAGTTTTCAACTGGAAATTGAAAAAAACTAAAACAAAAATTCTGATGATGTATAATTTCTCAAGGAAGTTGGAAGTACAGTTGGAAATAACACAAAAGATTAGTTCACACCTGTGCATATCACTTAACTCCTCATCACCAACACCACCCCAGCCCTGTAGTGCGGACTTCACACATATGACTATGTGGAACAGTACAGAAGTCACCCCCACTGGAAATGGAGTTTTAATCAATGTCAGTATCAATGTAACTTTTCGTTACGTAACTGCTCTTCCATATAAAGCTTACAACCTTACATAGCCAAACAGATAGAACATAGCAGTACCAAAATCAAAAGCAGTGGCAGTGAGTCTAGACAGCATCTTACTATATAGAACAACAAAGGCAGAAGGAAGGCGAAGGGGGAAAAAAGGCAATGTGGCAGCACTTTTAAGTCTAACTGGTTTTTATTATTGCATGAGTTTTCAGGGATATAAACCCACTTCTTCAGATGCAGTACCAAGTGATAATAAATGTTCAGGTACACAGCATATTGACACAGTTGTGGGAGTGGCATGGAATGTAATAGGATCCAGAAAGGTGCAAATCACAACACTTGCCCTACATTTTCAAAGGACTGCTAAAAAGTGATATCCGTCTTTCAAACTTCTACAATAGTCAGTGTGGATGTGTGAAAGCAATAAATCTTCAAACCAAAAGTCGGTTTCTTTGGGTTTCCCTGTAACTAAATATGGGGCTGCCCTAAATACCCTAAAGACACCAGATCCCATTTGATCTTGGAAGTCAGCCCTGATTAGTACTTGGATGGGAGACCACCAAGGAATATCAGCTGCTATAGGTTATATTTCTGAGGAAAGAACTGGCAAAACCACCTCTGAGTCTTCCTTACCTAAGTAAACCCTATGAAATTAATGAGGTTGCTTTAGGGTGAAAGGCAACTTGAAGGCACATACACCTGGAAAGAACCAGATTTGGGACATCCTATTATATAGCGAAAATCAGAAAAGGAAAATCTGATCCAGCCTTTTACATATGTATAAGAACACTCTTATTCTTGTCTACATTGTCCTGTGGTTGTTCATAGCAGAGCTTGGAAAAGTTACCTCTTTTGATTGACAGAGCCCAGAAACTGATTGGCAGTTTTTGGGAGTGGTAGTCTAGAGAGTAAATTTTCTGAGCAGTGGGTCATGGATTGATAGAAGGAAAGTATACTTATCTCAGAATGTACTGAATGCCTCTGGGTATGCATGTATAATTAAATGACATATAGTGAATAATTCAAACAAAAGATAGAATGAGAAGATTAAACCCATTAAAAGTTAAAATTACACAGCTTTAATTTTAAAATGTCCTCTTGAGGCTGCTCCATCCTGACTTGCCTCTTACAACTTGTCTAACCTGATTGAGATCTTGAGATCCTGCATCCCAGAGTACAGTGGGAGTTACTGGGCCTGGATTCGGATTAGGATCCAGAGGGAATAAATGGCAGTAAGAGCAAAATAAGACTCAAACAATGAAGTGAGCCCTTCCAGTGCTGATCAGATGCCACTTTGCAGTTTCCCCAACTATTCCACAACAAGGACATGGGGTGTCATTCTCTTTGCAACCTGATTTTATATCATTCTTGGAATGGCTTCACTTGCCATTCTTTTGCCTTCATTATTTCATCTGTGGTTCTACTGTAATTGCAAAGGCAAACAGCTTCACATTTATATAAACCTGATTCAATGAGTGAACTGATTAATTCAGCAAGAACCTTTTCTACCACTATACTTTAAAATGCAAGACAGGACTGGAAACGGTCTTCGAAGGAAAAAAGAAGACAAAAAAGTCACTGCAAAATGGCAGGCTTGTGTTAAATTCTCTCTTCCCCTTCTGTCTAGCATAACTTGACTCTTTCCTCCATTTGAGTGGTTCTCAGACCTTAATCCTCCTGATGTTTCAGACTTCAGCTCCCAGAATTATTAATCATTGGCCAAACTTGTCAGAGGGATGGTGGATGATGGGAGCTACACAAAAACCTCAGTAGCACTTCCCTCCAGCACTGAGCTCTGGCAAAATAGCTTACCAGAGTCAAGTGTTTGAAAAAATCACCATACAGCAGAGTTTTACTCACACAGTTTAGAAGCATCCCAGCAGAGTATTTAACACTAGCAGCAAAGCCCTGAAGCCAGGAAAAATACTCCCACGCAATGTTATCTTCCAACAGGAGGCTTTTACTTTCCAGTTATGATACATACATATATACAGTCTCCCAACGGAGTATCAGCATTCCACAGCATGCGAAGATATGCATCCAACATAGCCTCCAACTGCTCCTTCAGACATCAAGAGGGCACAGCTGGCTAGAACACACCCACTTATATACATGCATTTCTGATGCAATTCTAGCCAACTTGCTAGTTCCCATGTATGATGCAACCTTCTTCCCTGGTTACACAACCCAATGGCTCATACAGGTATTACATGAGATTGCATTATCCACTGTCTTCCCTAGGTGCAAAGCTTAATGTACATCATGTATATTTTATTTGGACTTAGGTTCTGTACAACCTTTCCTCACAAAACTTACTGAGGCTTAGCTCAAACACCTGGAGGACCAAGGGTTGAGAATCATTGCTCTGCATTAGGAGAGGGCATAAGAGTAGAAGCAAAGAACCAGCTCCCTCTTGATCCCGTGTAGGCCACACATACTCAAGCCCCAACATCTGTTTTCTTCTTCAGTCCTTCTCAAAATGGCAATAGGAAGTAACATCCCATCACTTTCTGTTACCATTTTGAGAGGGAACGCAGAAGAAAATGGAGTTTATGCTAGCACAGTACAGGGTTCTGAGGTGGTTGAGTACTTTCACATGTTTTCACAGATTTGAGGGTGGTTCTGCCTTGTGTTGGTAGTTCCCCAAAGTTGTGCAGTTTGTTTTTAATTGCGGAGTGGGGTTGGGCTTCAAGCATCACAACAGTGGGTCCAGGGGCTGCCTTCAGCCAATAGACTATGTTTTGCCCACCCTTAATGCATATAATCATGGTAAGAATCCCCCCCCAGGGAGGGAGTAGTAATAATATAATGGCATAAATAAAGTATGAATTATGTCCAATGGGCCTTTTCACTTGGCAGTTCAAACTATTATTAACATATAACTATACTACTAATACATAATATCATTAATAGCCAAATTATTGTATTGTAATCACTCTGGGAAGTAAGCCAGTATTTTTATTCCCATATTAAAATCTTCTTTTTGCCCACTCATCTGCTCTGAAATATCCCACCAAGAAAGAATATGGCCGCCTCACTGCTGTTTTTCTACCAGGAGATTCAGGAACAGACCAGCTGCTGAGGAGGGTTACTGAAGTGTTTTGAAATGTCTTTTTACTTCTGTTTTTAATTTGTACTTTAACATTTGAACCTACTTTGTGCTGAATACAGTTGGGTTTGTTGTTTAATTCAGTCTTCTGTGCACTGCCTTGAGTCTCAAGAGCAAGGAGATCAAATGTGTATAGCTGGAAGACTAAGGCCAATACAAGTGTGGTTCATGTAAGGCAGAGCTTCTTAAGCCTGGTTTCCAGGTGCTGATGGACCTCATCTTCTGAAATCCTTGACCATTGACCATTGTGCTTGTAACTTCTTGAGGTCCACCTATATCTGAAGGCCCAAGTCTTGAAACCACTAACCTAAGGCCACTTAAAAAAAAAGATGAAGTGGGAAATAAGGACTTCCTGGTAGAAAGAGGGCAGCTGGGGAGACTTTAGATGTCACAGACCTTCATCTTCATGGTTCCACTACTGGAGGGCTCCCTGAAGCTAGGGTAGATAGTTCAGGCACTGTTGCTGGAGTCTCTGTGATGTTCAGTGGCCTTGGATTCAGCATTTCCAAAGCCCACTCACTCCAATATAACTGTACATAGTCCTATCCCATTCCTAATAGCAGCACTGGAGCTCATTTTTCATGCCCATTACTGTCAATGGAAGAGGAGGTTCAAAAACCAAACTGGAATTAGAGGTTAAAGACCTTTACCTTTGCTGGCATGAGCCAGCAGGATTTAGAAAATACAGCAAAATCCAAAATCCACAAGCAGCTATGACTTTTTTGGGCCACCTCCAAAGCATAAAATCTTGCAGAAGAAAAATGGTCACAGGCCTACATTCTGTCTGAGATTTTCAATGCAGGCAGAGGCAACTCCCCTTGGAAACCATCTGAGGACTAGGGACAAAGAAGAATAAAAGACAAGCAGTTAACAGGGTTTAGAAAGTGTCAGTTCATCCACCTTATAGTCTACCATCACTCAACACCACCGTTTTAGGATTGTTCTGCAAATGACTTTACAGATATTTCTCATTATAAACATAAAACAGCCAGGATCCTTAGTGATTCATATAAACCTCTTTATATATCAACCTCCTAATGAATCAGACTGTAAAGTGAGGTAATCCAGGGAGTGAACAAGCTTCACAGGCCTGTGACCCACTTTTGCACCTCCACTGGGACCAGTGGACCTTATGTTGAGTTCTTCCCCTGCCACCATAACATCCAGTATGACATAATCCTTTGTTCTACATCATTGCACTATAGAATCTTGCGTACCCACCCAGCAGTAGCTCATGATGTAGAATGGAGTGTGGAAAAGGAAAAATGGTGGCATCAAGATAGAGTAAATGATGATCAGTGGGACTTTTCAAATTGAAAGCTCATTTATAGACCATGACCCACACTCCCTTTGAAAACTGAAGAAGGGGAATTGCATTTTTCCCCTAAACTGAAAGGGACTAGAAGTTAACTTACCATTTTTAAAAAAAGAAACCCAGAAATCACCTACATACACACTCTGCTGTCTTACTAAAGAGAAGACCCACCCCTTCATAAATAGAAAAGTGAGTCTTCTAGGAACAGCAGTTATTACAAAAATCCATACACGGTCAGCCCTCCACATTTGCAGGTTTGACTTTCACAGATTTGCAAGTCTCTTTGACCCTTTTCCCCCCACACTCCAGGGGCCTTTTTTTCAGGGGAACCTTTCCTCTTGGCAGCTCTGATCAGGCTGCACAGCCCTTTAAAAACCAGTCTCTGGTCCTCTTCCTCCTCCACCAGCCACTGCCTGGGCAGCTAAGGACAGCTTGCAGCCCACTTTCTTGGCACCACAAACCCTTTCCCAATGCTCTCATACACACCCAAGGAAGAAGATGGGCAAGAGAGGAAGTCTAGGGCCACAATACCAGCTCACCCCCTTTCCCTGGCTGCCAGCTTTCTCCACCATGCCTTAGCCCCCTTCCCACAGACACATATACACATTTTGATATTAGCAATTTTTCCACTTTTGCCAGGGTCCTGCACCCATAACCCTGGTGAATGTGGAGGGCTGACTGTAAAGTTATTGTTGAGGGAGTTTCCAAGATACACAATATTGGACAGAGGGAGTCATACACTGCCATGTTTTGCCAAAGGCCTATCTCATAAAGTCTAGTCTATTCCGGCAGATGGTTGTCAGGTCCTCAGAGAAGTTTCTTTCCTATCCTTGCTGCATGGAACTCTTGACATCAGTTGCAAATAACGTTACCAGATTGAAATCTGGAGAGGACTCCAAGGACTCCCTTCCTTGAATGGCTGTGCAGAAAAAGATAATTTCAGCAGTTCATGCAACCCCATAACCAACAACACATGTTGAAATGCCCTCTTCCACACACTCTTGGTTTTCGCTCTGGCAACCCTGGCTGAAAAATGCACAGCTGAACATACAAATCATTGAATGCACAACCCGGTGTGCAGCTGCATGCAGAACAGCATCGTGTGTGCAATGCCACTTCTGCAACCTTGAGCTACATGTGGACATGCTGCCTTGGACAAAAATGTGCTTTTGTAAAGGAATTTGCGTATTTGCTAAGACATTCCCCAAATCTTGGCTAAGACAGCCCAAATCTTGCAACCCAATATAAAATAAGAGTCAAGATGGAGAGATTTTCACACATCACTATTGTATGCTAATTTTTTCAAGGGTGACAACTGTAAATGTCCCCTTCTCCATTGCTAGCACAAAACACGAGAGGACCCAAGCACTGAAATCAGGAGACAGAGTTAACAATAGATGTATCTTTTTATTCACATGGAAAAGCCGAAGCAAGCCATTATAGTATACATTTTATACAAAGGATTTTTTGGGGAGGAGGGACACAACCCCATACAAAGCAAGATGATCCGAAAATATGATTCCTTATGAAATGCGCTTATTACATACACTATCAAACGTTTTCAAAATTCATTTTGTTTGGCAACAATGTTATCAATAGCCTCCACCTGAAAAGTGGTTTACTTTAAAAAAGAAGAGGGAGGGCGAGAAAGCACAAGATTCATGCAGCATGTCTAGAAACGATCCTGAGAGTTTGCCTTCCTTAGAAAAACTGTAAAAAGATATATTTGTCTTTCCAAAGTTCATAAAAATGCAAATGCTATATTTCTTGTCAAAATGATACAAAAATATGGACTTAACTCAATTTTTACCAAAAACAACAAAAAAGGGAAAACTTTTTCTCCCACTTCCTTGTGATTTTGCTAGTGAATGTTAGGTTGGAGCCAGACTTAGTAATGGAGCAGAATGATTTGTTCACCATGGTTAACTTAAATCCCATTGATTTGAGTGGATCCATGAAATTCATGTGGGGGCCATAAGTCAACGGGTGACTTAAAAGTATATGCATTCCTAAATATGATTCAAAATCAGGGTGGGTTGGATAAAGTGTGATCTGAGGAATGCACTCAGCCTCCAAAGCTGTTTTGCGACCTCTGAGCTCTCTTGGGCTGACCTCTTTTCTGGCAGAAAAGAAAAGAAAAGAAAAGAAAAGAAAAGAAAAGAAAAGAAAAGAAAAGAAAAGAAAAGAAAAGAAAAGAAAAGAAAAGAAAGAGTTTTCTCTCCTGGAAGCCTCCAAGAGCAATGATTTGCTTTTTCCATAGGTCATAGCACACCTTTGCATTGTTTCCCATCAAAAAATGCCAGTTTTTAAAAATCAGAAGTGGAGTGCTGACTAGTTTTACCTTAGGCAGTCCATGCAGCCCACAGAAAGTTGCAGAGGCCGAAAAATTTGCACTTGGGACTGTCCACGTTTTCCATTCTTGACTTTAAAAGTCTGGGTCCAACCCGTTTTTCTTACTTCTTGCATTCAGAAGAGAAAGAAAAAAGACCACAGTGTTGTTTACAGACTTCTATGGGTTAGCTTAAGGCAGGGACTGGCAATGTCAAGTCCTGTGGATTATATCCAGCTGAAGGTTTTTGCTCCCAGGCAGCCAAGGCCTGGCTGCAGCATGTTCATCATTTGAGGGTCAGTTTCAATGGAAACTCACAGGACTCATCATGTCTGTAGCTCCCTCCCAGCCACCATTCCATGGCTGGTCAGGAACGGAGGAGGCGGGATGCAAGAAGCATCTGGCTATGCTTCCACAGCCAGGAGCAGACAGAGGACATCTTCTGCTCAGATCTTCCAGGGTTTGCTGGAGGTCTCAGCAGATGATGTCATTGGTTTGCATATAGATATCCAAACACAACTAGATGCTTTTGGAATCCCTTTAGTTCTTTGTGAGCAACAGAATGGCTGGGGGGAAGGAACTATTGTAGTGACATGGTTAGTTGGGGGAGGGGAGCTTTGGTTGTTACAGTGGGAGGAAGAGAATACTAAACTCTTCAATGGCCAAAAAAGTACATAAGCACACATAAGGTAGAGAGACATATGTCACTAACAGGAAGCTGGACTGTTTGAGTTGGGGGAGAGGTACTTAATGCTCCTGGTTTAAGGAATTCTACAAAAAGATATCAGTGATAAATGAGGTCAGTTATCAAAGATGTGCATAAAGGCCCTAAGACTTGTTTCTTCTCGTCAAGGCAACTTGAAGCACACTTCAACACAGCAAGTGTCAGGATTGTTGTGCTTTGTCTGCACCCACCTGTCACCATTTCTCTCCCTTAGCTCCCTTTCTAGCCATCTATCCTGCTATAGGCTTTCAGATGTGTTTTACTATGTTAAACATACATCTGGAATCCCCCCAGAAGGGAGCAACTAGAAGGACCTGCCATGAAAAAAGTAGGTAGGGAAAGGGTTAAGCACCCTCCCCATCAGTGCCTCTGTTCTGGAAATCACTCGCCAAGTAGCTTCATGCAGACATTTTCATGCACTATAAACGTGTAGTCCAGGTGGGCATGCATTGAGGGTTGGAGAACCATTTTTGGTTCCCCCAGGCTCTCAGCAGGCCACAGGAATGTGCCATTGGTGACCAGGAGTCACTTTTGTTTGACTGATTTTTGTTGTTCTGGGTTGAGGTGAAGCCAGCCTTGCATTTATGGATAAAAATAGGGCCTCTGGAATCTCTGTTTCTACAAAAACGTGTCCCCCCCCAGCTGAAAAAAGTACCACAAAATGTTGGGATGTGGGAGGCCTGGTAAGGCCCTCTCAAGGCCATACGAAACCTGTGAGTCATACAGTTCTCACCCCTGATGCACAGGTTGCTCCTTGTAACCAGTGTTCTCACTGCCTACCTACTCTTGGTTACTCTACTGGAACTTGCTTACTGGTATGTAACCACACTTCCATAGCTTACAACATGGACAGGCAACACATGGTCCATGGGTTGCATGTGGTCTCATCCTGGCTTGTTTTTGTTTTGTTTTGGGTCCCTGCTGCCCTCCAACTTGTGCTGCTGAAATTTAGCCCTGCGGAGGGAACAAAAGCAACTACTAAATTTAAAATGAAGAGGTCAGGCAGTGCTCAACTTGTATTGAAACTGAATGGTGACCCTGGAAGCACGATTCAGCTTCAAAACAACCTGTGCGTTCCTACATACACCTTATTTTAAAGCTAAACTGCAGCTTGTTTGCCACCACTGCTACACTGTGAGATTTCAGCAGAGTACCAACACATATCGTGGCAGTAGGAGGACACAGGCCCAGTTGGTTTAGGGAGAGAATGTGGCCACTCTATCGCCCCAAGTTATCCACTCCAACCCAGAATGAGAAATTTCAGGAAACAGGTATGGGATTCATACATTAAGACTCCCACCTGATGAAAGAAATCTCAGTCAGTTTATTATAGAAATTTTATCTGATTAATCAATCAATTAATTAAATGGTTTAAAATAGCATCGTTTTGTAGACAAAGAAAAACAATAGATCTCAAGAGAGAAAAAGAATACTCTTTTCATTTTAAAATTATGAATGTACATGTTGCAGGCTGTGCCGTCTTGAAAGAGGCACTCCTGCAAAAGTTAAGAAAGAAGTAACATGGAATGCTTCTTCTGTGACAGTGTTTGCCACCCTCAGGTTCTATTAAGTACTTGTATTAAAAATAAGTTTAAACAACGTTTTAAAAATCTATTCAGGAAATCAGGAGGCACCTTTGTAAAAGCAGTTGTACAGTTGTTTCAATCAACCAATCTAACTGATTAATTGACCAAACATTTCAGCCCTAATATTTTGTAGAAAACATGGGGAAAAAATGTTCAGAATGATCTGAAAAAGGAAGAGTATAAAAAACTTAATACAAACCAAGCATTCTGAAATTTCATAATACAACTTTCCAATAGATAAATGTTCATAAAAATATCTCAAATCCTAAAACCATGAAAAAACAATTATAATACAATTTCTTTATTTTTCTGTTCTGCTACATAAAACCAGCTTTTCCATTAAACAAGGAGGCAAATTCAGGTATGAAAACATAATTTACTTATTGCTTTTGCTACAATTTTTGTTTCTGTATTTTTTTTACATATAGTCATAAATTACACTATACAGTATAAAATCTTTCATAGGAATACATTTTATGGTCTGTTTAAGTTTGCTGGTTTCAAGTCTAGCAACAAATACAAAAACAAGGGAACGAGTCACAAATGAGCGGTAAAGGCACTTCTGCTTTTCACACAGAGTTGGTTCTTGATACGACTTGTTTTGTTCTGCTTTCATCCATCAGAAATCTCAGGTTGAACTTTGTACAATTCATAGGTTGCTGAGGCACCACAAAGGTTTAGAACATTCTAATTCCTCGACAACTTCAGGCTTTGACAACATTCTTCATCATATTAAGTCTTCATGTTTCCACCTCTGCTTTCCAACACACGTATTACTTCCCCCTCATCTTTTGATAGCTGGGCTCCACCTCCTTGAGTCCTTTTTCAACCCACCTTCAAACTTCCACTTCACGCACTCCATCCTGGGTGTCACAGATTACTCCAATATCAAAGCAGGTAACAATCATGACGTGTGACTTGCACAGATTCACACACTGCTCCAGTTCATCAGTCACCTGTTCCAATGCCTCCAGATAATCTTGTGACTCCTTATCGAGATCAGGGTCAACCTCAACTGTTGGCATCAAAAGACAAACAGAAGCATTTGAGAATCTCACCATTAACCTTTTAGAATCGAAACTGTTAGCACTGTTCACCTGACAATTCCTTGCCCTTTCACAACACCCAAATCTGCTGCCTGACGCACTGCCTCTATCTGCCTAATGATAGGGAGGGTCTTGAATAACTCATACAGGCCTTCAGTATGATATCCCAGACAACTGCATCCAGAATCTGCAGACAGGCATTAGCCTTCTGGAGTGAGCTGGTAATCTCCTCCACAGTCCTGATGGAGCTCCATCACAGAATGTGGGTAGGTCTTTGGCCTAGCATGGGCTTAGTACAAGTGGAAACAAATTCAGTCTGTTGTGTTGATCAGAACAATAGTCATATGAGACATCCTTTTTTTGTGGTAGAATTTTTGTTTGTATGTTTGTATGGTGTTGTTGTTGTGACAACTGTTATTACAAGCACTCAGCTGGGGAAAATCTCACCGCTTCTAATCAAGAGTCTGTTGATTCGATGTGAAGTGTTCTACAAGAGGTAGTAATGCCCACAAATGGCTTTAAACTAGGGTTAAACAGTTCATGGAAGGTAAAGCCATCAGTGAGTAATAGTTTATGATGGCTATATGCTATCTTTGGGATCAGAACAGTATGCCTCTGAATAACAGGAGCAAGGCATAACTGGTTGAGGATGCTACTGCCATCATGTCCTACTTGAAGCGCTTTTCTCACAGGCATCTGGTTGCCACTTTAAGAAACAGGATACTGGGCTTGGGTAGTGCTTTAGTCTCACCCAACAGAGCTTTTCTTATGTTCTTAAGTGGAATTCCATGTTATGTGCAATGTAAAGATGTAAACCCATGTCCCTCTCTTTGCTATAATCTATTTGATCACATGCTCTATCTTGGAAGACCCTCAAGTTGTAACTTCCCCACCTGCACTCCATATCAACAGCTGTTGCCAAGATATAAATGTGGAATCAGACATTATGGCCTTCTCCAAGCTAGTGTCCACCAGATATATTTGGCTACAACTCTCATAACAGAATCATAGAGTTGGAAGGGGGCCATGAAGGCCAACCTCCCACCCATTGCAGAAACTCCAGCTAGGGCATCCCCAGCAGGTAGTTGTCCAGCCTCTTTCTGAAGACATCCAGAGAAAGAGACATCACCTCTTCCCTAAGTAATGGATTCTGCTGTCAAACCACTCTTACCATCTAGAAGTTCCTTTTAACGTTCAATCAAAATCTACTCTCCTGCAATTTAAAATCATTAGACCTGGCCCTATCCTCTGGGTCAGCAGACAGCAAATCTATACTCTCCTTCTGTGACAGCCCTTTAGATATTTAAAAAAAGGCAATCATATCATTTCTGAATCTTCTCTTTACCAGGCTGAACATGCTCAGCTCCTTCAACTTTTACTCATATGCTTTGTTCTGCATACCTCCTATCATCCTTGTTGCCTTTTGCTGAGCCTGCTCCAGTTGGTCTATATCCTTCTTAAATGAAATGTCCATCATACCAAGCCATGACCATGCTGGCTGAGGAAGATGGGAGCTCTAGTACAATATATCTGGAGGGCTTCAACTTGGAGAAGGCTGACACAGAGTAAGCACCAATGTGGGAAAGGAGAAGAATTCAATTCCAATGATGTTGTTTTCAGAAATACCCATCTGTCATACTTAAAGTATGGTTCTGACCTATACTGCCTTCCCCACACATTTTAGTTCTCATCTGTATTCTAGTCTGCCTTAATAACATTCACACATGGCACAAAGAAGTTTAAAAGCTGCACTTAAGCTGTTTTGGACTACAAATGTTATGTGTGAAATAATATTACCCTGATCCAATGCAATATTATTATGAAGGACTAGTAGGGGTATTAAGGTGGTGGGATACAGATCTATCTTGACTTTATCCTAGCCTTACAAGAGCTTTTGGGCTCCATCCTAAGAATAGTGAGGGCATACTGCAAACTGCACATTTTCTCATAAGGGTCTGCTTAACCTCCTTCTTTGGAGGTTTTTAAACAGAGGTTGGATGGCCATCTGTTGGGAATGCTTTGATGCATGTCCCTGCATGGCAAGGGGTTGGACTGGATGGCCCCTGCTGGTCTCTTCCAACTATTATTCTATGATTTGCTAGGTCAAAGATGCCATAATATCTGCAGTGGCACAACTTATTTCTACAGCAATAGCTGCTCCAATTGAAAAGACTTCATGTTCCACTAAATATGAGGCTGCCATAAATACCTGAAAGGCACCACATCCCATTTTATCTTAGAAGATAAGCTGTGTCAGCCCTGGTTAGTACTTGGATGGGAGACTGACAATGAATACCAGGTTCTGTAGGCTTTATTTCAGAAAAAGAAACTGGCAAAATCACCTCTGAGATCTCTTGCCTATGCAATTCATGAGGTTGCCATAAGTCGACAGGCAACATTAACGCATATACACATTCACACATCAAGAAGGGTACCCTTGTGTCAAATTCAACAAAAGCATTTGTAAACACTGTGATATCACCTTGTACTATATTCCATTCATTCCTATCAATATCATGAAGATGAAGAAGGAGCAAGGAGATTTAAAACTTGATCATGCTATTACACAGGTAAGGGTGCCTACAAAATTTGGGCAGAGGGGTTCAATACAGGCAAACCCATCTCAAGCACCAAAGGCAATTCCATCCTGAAAGTTGAAAACAAAGCCCTTCACTGTGATCTGTGCACAGAACACCAAAGCCATTTCTGCTTTAGACTGTTATAATGCTATTATTCCACTTTCAACATCCTATGGGATCCTGGGGTTTGCAGTTTAGGGAGGGGCATTTAGAATTCTCAGCCAGAGAGCTCTTTGGCCTCAGTAAACTGCAAACCCCAGAATTCCACAGGATGTTGAAAGTGGAATAATAGCACTGTAACAGTGGAATGTAGAAATAGCCCAAATTTTGACATGGTGTACCACAGACATATTTCTGGATCCAGAATCCAGACATATTTCAGACACTGAAATCTCAGTGACCTCACTGAAGAGCCAAAACACTGAAAAGAGAAGCTGGGAAAGATCAAAGGGAAGCACTAAGGAGTGGCACCAGAGTCCAAAGCAGACCATTAGCAATATCAAAGGAGCCAACATCCTTAAGAGCAGTTAACATATACTTAACTCAGGCCATGTGTTTCTATAAATGTCTGTAGCCACTCTTTGAACATGTTAAACCAGAGGTGTAGCTATGGGATGGGATAAGGGCACTGCTCCTTCTGGTCATTGCAAATGAAATGTTCCTTCATTCCCCAAATTTCTAGCATTGAAGAGAGTGAAATGCTGAAAATCGTTCACATATACAACTGTTAGGTTTTCTGTGTTCATATGACCTCAGTAACTTTGCCTGCCCCTTTTCTTTGGGTGCCTTTTATTTCTAAATTATCAACTGAAGTTTTAAGTTAATGCAACGCTAGAAATTTGCAGAGTGGAGGAAAATTTCACAGGGAGGGGCAGAATTCTTATTTGGGAAGGCAATACCCTCATTTTGCTGCCCACATAACTATGCCCTGCTGTTAAACCATAAGGAAACAGAGCAGAAGAAATGCATGCATGAATTATACACGGGGGTAGCTGTTTTGGCCATGCAGCAAAATACAACAAAATACAAAATCCACAAAAGAGCAATACCTTTATCGGCCAACTGAAATGCATGATATATTTTGTGCCTTTCAGTTGGCCAACAAAGGTATTGTTCTTTTATGGCTAAATTATGATTTATAGTTAAATTATGAAAAAAGAAACAGGCAATCAAATCACCTCTATTTCCGCAGTCTTTTGAGAATAGAGGCTCAAAAGCATCAAACTCAGTATTTTTCTAGATGCCTGTAGCTGCCGGGAATCTATATCCCCTGTGTGACTAATTTTCCCTGAATCAGGAACCATTGCCCTTATGACTAAGACATACTTACATTCTCCTTTCCACTTGCTTGGATCCAACATCAACCTACACTTTGTTTCTTCCAACTCCTCTTTCAAGAGCTCATGCTTTGCTTTCACTTCTTTAATCCTCTGGTGGCGCCTTTCCAGGATTTTCAGTTTTGTATTAAAATATATCAGGCCCTTTGGGGAGACAAAAAAAAAAGAACAATCTGTGATTCACGCGCCATCTGCTTGTGTCTTCCTCATCCTTTAAAACCCACTGCCCTCATCATTTAGCATCAGCTACCAAAAGTATGCAACATTAAACCAGAGAAGGATCCTCTCTCAGCCCTGCTACACTTGCAGGAAATGGACTGGCATAGATACTAACCTAATAAAAGCAACATGTGCTGAGCACTTAAGGCATTTACTTCCATTCCCTGTATTAATGTACTTCTCTATGGCACTCTTAAATTACAACCATGCCTTAAAAAAAATTGTTACTCCCTCCACTGCAAAGAATAAATATAATTTAGTTAGCAGAACTAAAACAGTAAAATCTGTCTCTGCCTGCCTTTGGAAAGTGGAGGTGGGGTGCAGCGGACATCTGCAGGAAAAACAAGTGCAGGCGTTATGCTTAACCGTCCTCCCACCTTTTCCTCTCTGAAGCGGCTGCCTCTGAATCTTGCCAGAGAATGGTGAGAGAAAGAGGTTGCACAGAAGAACCAGAGAGGAGGAGAAGCTGGTGTGGATTCTCCGCTACAAAAATTCCATTCCAATATCATGTGTTATTTTCATTATTTGTCTGGCTAATGAATCACCCTATAGTCTTTCTTTAACATGGGCCATGACTTTCAACAGCATGGCCACAGTCATACATGCTGTCAACTGCAGTCCAAAATATCTGAAGGGCACCACACTGAGGCTTCTTTGTTATGAAAGCTCACCTACATCACATTTTATTCTCATAGAATCTGAAACTTAAAAAGTAGTGTTATGATCAATCTAAAATATCCGAACAGATTTTGAAAAAACTCTCTTAAAATACAAACAGATGGTTTTTTAAAAAAACCCAGCAAGTTTAAAGGGCTCCTTCTTCTACCTTCTTCCATCATCTCTGAAAGCTTGGACAAGTTACTGGTCATGTGGCTGGGGGATTCTAGAAGCTGTAGTAAAAAAAAAAAGTGATTCTTCAAAGTTCTAACCTTTCTGTTGAAACACTTGCCTTCTCCACTTTTCATAACAGAAGTAATCACAATAGGATGCTCCAGCCATTGGCTTTATTGGAGTAAACTTGAATACTGTAATGGTTTGAATATTGCATTATGACTGTGGAGATCTTCAGCCTCCCACTCAGTCATGGAGACCCCTTAGGGCAAACTATACTTTCTTATACTCAGAAAAAGGCAAACACCCTCTGAACAAATCTTGCCAAGAAAACTCCATGACAGGTTCACCTTTGTTGTTGCTGCTGTGTGCCTTCAAGTTGTACAACAAAAAACAAGAGATTTGAGTCCCATTGTTACTCCCAACTACAGTAGACTCACTGAATCAATGGGATTTACATAACCTTGGATGCACAATTCAACAATTGTTTCAGTGAGTCTAGAATCTTGGCTATAAGTTTGTGTGCCTGTATATATGTGTGTGAGTGTGTGTGTGTGTGTATATATATTATTGAGCATATTACTGAATAACATTACTGCATATATTATTGACTCTTGTGTTACATCTAGTAGCATGGAATCTCATGTGTTTCTTTGTATTATATGATAGAAATATCTAATAAAGGATTAATGTTTTAAAAAATTCCCCAGAGATTCTATCTTTGTTGCACAAAATCTAGTTCTGGCTAGTATAAGGAAGATCCAAAGGCATGTCTTACCTTTTCAACATCCTGGAAAGGCTGTTGTAAAAGAAACAAAAGAAGAAAAGTGATTTTCTTTAATATTAAAAAACAAATGGTAACGGGGAAATGGCTGCCATTCCTGTCACCAACTCAAAATTAACTGGATTGTTTTGCCAATTACAAGTAAATTAAACTCACAACTTCTTGCATTTAACAGAATTCTAACTGGGATACTTTATGCCATTTACATAAAGAGTTAATGACCCTGTAGTGAAGGAAAGCCCATAAAGTTTCATCAGGCAGGCAATGATTATAAAGCCTTCTCGTAACGTATTAATTGATATTCTCCACTCACTCCATCAGCCGTGTTAAACACAATTAATGGCAGACAGCAATTATTTTCGATGCACCCCAACATATGAATGGTAAAAGATACATAACGACAGTGCTTTTAATTGCAATCCATTCTCCTCTAACACCATTCACTAGATTTCAAGGCTTGTGTGTTGTGTGTATGTGCGTGTCATGTAAATTGTTCGGCGTTACTGTGAAATATGCGCTAACCTCACTCTCCTCTTGTCTGTGCCGCTGTAATCGTTCCACATCATCAATCTCATAAACTTTAATTTCAAATGGCTCTTTCAAAGTGCCTGGCAAAGGTGGTAGATCAACCCACTGACCAGCGACATTCTGCTTTCTCCCCAGGGATGCGGATTCAGGAAGAGGAGCTGGGATCAATCGGCGTCGCTGGAAACCTGAGGTTTTTAAAAAGAAATGTTTCAGGTTTTGGTGCATTTGTGTCCATGTGAAACGCAATCCAGACAAAGACAAAGCCAGTGATTTAAGCATCCTTACAGATCTGCTCCATCAGACTGGGGAGTTTGGGAGAAAATGAGGCATGGACTGGTATGTATTTTCCTAGCTTTCTCTACAGTTACAGCAAAGCTGCTCTGGCTGAAGTGGACTTCTAAAAACAAAGAAATCACTCGCTGCACAGACGGCATTTCACATCCCTAAGCATTTTTGTAAGCTGTCCTCAGCCTCAGTTTTTCTGGGGGGGGGGGTGGTGAGGATATAAGCAGATTAAATAATAAGGAGAAGCAGCAGGCACAGCAGCAAGTGTTGGCAAGTGGAAGTCCTTCGTCCAATTTCAAATTGTTGTTGTCGTTGGCCCTTTCCGCACCGAGGTATTAAAACGGTGCAGAGCGACCTCTGACAGAGGTCGTCTGCACTGTGGAGTGGATTGGGGCAGACTACTTTTTGTAGTTCCGCACCTCAATCCACTCCGAAGCGACCAGAACTGGTGGCGCGGTGTGTTTTTTAAAAAACCTCTTTTCAGAGGTTTTTAAAAAGCACGGAGCACGCAGCCCCGTGTAGCTCCGTCGCCATGCTCCAGTGCAGATTTGCAGGTGCACACTAGTGCGTGCCTGCAGATCTGCCAGGGGTGGGCTTCCAGCTGGCGAGCTCCTCCAGTTGGTGGAGAGCCTCTGCCAGCCGAAAGCCGCCATTTTGGACGGCAAGGCCACCATTTTGGATGCTGGAGGACTGCAGAACAGCGAGATCGCACTGCTCCACATGGGGACGGACTTACCCGGCTGCCGGTAAGCTCCGTTTTAGCGCGTTTCCCCCGTTTCCCCCTCCACATGCAGAAAGGACCATTGAGTGCCTGCAAGTCATTTCCAACTCATGGCGACCCTTCTTGTTGCTGTGTGCGTTCAAGTCATTTCTGTCTTATGGTGACTCTAAAGCAAGCCTATCATGGGGTTTTCTGGGGCTGAGAGTGTGTGAAAGGCCCAAGATCCAGTAGGTTTCCATGGCCGAGCAGGGAATCAAACGCTGGTCTCCAGGGTCATAGTCCAGTGTTCAAACCACTACACACCATGCTGGCTTTCCATGATGACCCAGCACAGGTTTTTGGGGGGAGGGGTTGCAAGATTTGTTCAGAGGGGCTTTTCCATTGCCTTTCTGTGAGGCTGAAAGAGTGTGACTGGCCCGAGGTTACCCAGGGGGTTTCCATGGCCATGAAGAGTTCAATCCCTGGTCTCCAGAGTTGTAGTCCAATGCTCAAAACCACTATACCATGTTTATATGGTTCTTCACATTTTCAAATATTCTTTGTAAATTGTCAGTTCCCAAAAAGTGCTGGCAGGGGGTTGGACTAGATGTCCCTTGGGGTACCTTCCAACCCTATGAGTCTTTGAGCCTTTTGAGTCCAAATGTTCATTCTGCAGCTGCTCACTGGCTGGGGAAGAAGAAGAGGAGCACAGAAGGGTGAATAAGAGGGAGAGAGGGAGAAGGTGTGGCTCCATCCATGTACCACTCCTTACAAGTTATGCCAAAACAGTGGCGTAGGAATGGGGGTGGGTGGGGGTGGGCACCTCGCCTCGGGCAGCAATGTTTTGGGGGCGTCCAGCTTGTAGCCACGTCCTCACATGCCATGACCACGCCCCATGCACTGCGACCAGGCCCCCACGCACCATAGCCCTGCCCCCTCCTGCCCCCCCTCCACACACTCCAAGCTCTGCCACTGCACCAAAAGTAATGCGGCTCCCAAAAGAAAATAAAGGGATGTGTTGCTCCCAGCTAGAGTAGGCCTACTGAATCAACGCGAGCTTGGTAAGTTAAGACTCACATGCATCCCCCATTTCAATGGATATACTCGAGTCTAGCTGGAAGTAACAACTGGATCTATGCCAAAGTCACTCCCACCCAGTATTTAGGCTTACTCTGTTTGCTGGTGTATAAGACTCACTTTCCCCCCTGAAAAATACTGTTTGGAAATGGGATGCATCTTATACGCCAGTGTATCTTATACACCAGCAAATAGTATTTCCTGACATATAAATGGGGTGTGTCTTATACACCGGTGCATATTACATGCCAGCAAATATGGTACTTCCTTACGCACATTTTGCCTGGGAGCATGCCTAGATGAACAGACATTCACTGGTTTCTGCTGCAAGTCATTCCCCACATCACAACTGCCAAACCTAAAGCTAGAACAGCTTCTGAATATATTAGGAGTGGCAAAGCACTAAGCACTCCAAAAGGTAAGCTGTAATTTATTGACAGAGGACAGTTCCAATCGAGAAAAGGAACTGTTTGTCATTTTAAAAAGAAAGACCTTATAAAGCATTTCCTGGGGCAAAGCCAAATACAAATCCATCAGCCAGTAATATCTTCTCAATATTTGTGCAACTTTACACAGCTGTTAATATTGATTTGTAGGAAAGACTTAAGAGGTTGATGTGCTATGAAAAGAGAACAGCTGCAAAGGCTGAAACTGGGCCTTTAAAAAGATTGGATGCACAAGGATGCAGACTGGCCACAAGAACCAGGAAAACACATCATTGTAAGCCCCCACCCCAATTGCTCTGTCTCATGCACACACACCAGTACACACATGTCTATACTTGTGCATGTACATTTAGGGATATTTTAAGATGGGATTTTCTAAAATGGTGTTTCAGATGTTCACATGTATACCAATATTCAGAACCGGGGATGTTCTGAAATGGCACTCAAACTTCATCCACAAGCTGTCCTAGCAAAGGAGTGAGCATCTCACTCTAGATAAAGACAGCTAAACACATTTAGAGCCCCTTTGCAGGCCTTCCTCCTCATGCAAGGGAAACTGGGAGAGGATGGAGCAGGACTGCCGGCTCACCCCAACTAGAGTAGACCACCCTAGCCAGGAGAATAGACCATCCACGTGCCTTGCGAACGATCTTAGCACTTCTGGAAGGCTTCCTGGAGCACTAAAGAGCTTTTATACTGTAAGCCACCTGTGCCCTGGAGCATTATTTCAAAAGTAAAAAGGGAAGGCGGGAGATGGGTGGATGGACTTTTCAATGCAGTAGTGGGGTAGAAGGAGCAGATAAGGGAACTCCACCCCTTTCAGGAAGATACAAAAATTAAACCAAACAAAATGTTTTTAAATAAGATGCTAATAACGTGTTAGATCACTGATTCATCATAGAGTTAATAGTGATACATTAAGATTTCTTAAAACAATGACTAACACAAGGTACAACCTATTATTTGGTAACCGTACCAAGAAGTGTTCTATGTCTGCCGAGACAATGAAACCTAGATACCAGAAATTTGAGATGTATAGGAAGGGGATTCTGGGGCCAAGATCTCATTGAGCACCTACACTGGCACATGTGGTGCAGCAGTGGCAAAAGTAAAGGTCCCCAAGCACAGTTGCCAAGTAAGAAATAAAGCAAAGTTGTCATCCATATCATCAGAAGAAAGCTGCTGGTTCCAAGCAACCTGATTCTTCAAAGCATGGCTTCCAGTAAAATCCCTGGAGACAGCACACTTGGCAAGGTTGTCCTGGGCAACTCCCTGTGTCACGGAACAGACAATAGGCCACAGCAGCCTTATCAATTACTGTGCCTCCTAGTACCAATTTACAAACCAGACATTTGAGAAAGAGGCTGGGCAGTGCTGGCAGCATTTTTCTCCCGGTAACGAGGAACATGACTTTGGCCAAGACCCTATATATGACTTGTACACAGTATATCTCCACAGGCAGTTGTGAATTAGCTGTGCTATGGACCTCTTGTGTTGAATTCCATTGTTGTGCAACTGAACCAAAACTGAAAATGTGTAACCAACTACATGTGCATATGCATCCACACACAACATGCATCTATGCACAATGCCCTTTCCTGTGCAATGGCACCATGTAGGCCATTCTGCTTCCACAACCTTGAACTGAATGTAGACTTTCCACATGTGTTAACTTACACATGCATGAAACATCAACATAATTCTGGCCTTTGCTTTACTTCCACTGTGGCTCTAGTAGATCAGGATGCAACCACTAGTGGGAACACTATATTAGTACAGTGCACCGACAGGATTTCAGCCAATGGCTGTACATCTCACGGCTACTTGCTTTTCTACTAGTTTATCCATTTTAATTAATTTAAATTTGTCTGCAGCTTTAAACACCAACTTCAGTTATTGCATGGCAGGTTTTCCTAACTAACAAAGAAGAAGCTGCAAACTGTATCTAAATGGTGCAAGGCTGAGCACTTCTAATTAACAAATAGATCCATGGATATCTCAGTTTGAGCTCAACTTCTTTGTGTGTCCCATCTCTACTAAACTCATCTTCATACTTATTAACTGCTGTCAAGTTGATGCCCATGAATGAGAAGGTGATTTGGATGTCTCTCATTCATAGGGTTGCCATAAGTTAAGGCTGATTTGCTCTAGGACCCATTCATTTGTCTTTTCAGCAGTCCACAGTATATGTAGAACTCTTCCTCAGCACCACAACAATATATAGAAACTCCAAATACGATGGCAAGGACAATCCTAAATTCAATTATATATTTTTACACTTCAGGATCTTGTCTAGTTCCTTCATAGCTGCCCTTCCAAGTCCTAGTCTTCTTCTGATTTCTTCACTGCAGTCTCCATTCTGATTAATGACTGAGCAATCTTCAAATCCTGCATAGTAAGATGAACACACCCCACTCCTGCTTCACTGTAATATGGGAAACCCCTTTTGACTGTTGTTGGTGAAAACTGAGGTATGGATCCAAATGTTAGTTCTGACTAGAGGAGATCAATTGAATCATTGAGATTTATACATGCTGACATACCATCCAGCAATTGAGTCAATGGGTCTGCTTTAACTGATATAAGCTCTTTGATTTTAGGCCTGAATTATTACTGAATCTTGGTACTAATCCGCTGTTCATACCTATCTGCCCATCGCAGTCTCCCCATCTGTCTTAGAAAGTGGATCCCGCCATGAGGGCTGTGAGATTTCAAAACTAATGTGCTCAAAATGCTAGCGTTTCCATAATGCAGATGTTTTATGACAATGCTAAAGCACAGGGTTCTATTCAATGCTGCCCTTCTACAAACTGATGTCCCTTTGTTCTAGAGGAGACAGCTACTATCAGAACAGGAGGAGAAGCTATTTTCATTAATTCCCCATTCCTCCTCAGTGCCACCCTTCACATTGGCCTTAGACAGTCAACAGTCTTCTGGAAAAGATTGGGGGGTGGCCTTCACTAACTCAGACACAACCATAGATATTATTCCTCTTTCCAATTGTGGAAAACCATAATTGAATTGTCAGAAAACCTACAATACTGAAAACACAAATGGGAGAATCTACTGGGGCAAAAGCCTTTTCTACACATAACAGGGCATTGATATATGCAATTTAAATTAGGCAAATATGCATGCAAAACTGAAAAAGCACACCTGAAAATCAGATTCCCCACACTCTTTTAGTTAGACAAGTGTTGACAATAAAGAATGGTCTGAAGATGACATTGAGAGTACAAAATTATTTATACAGTACATGAGTAAAGATATTTACTTTGCCAGCACATAAGCAAATTAGAGCAAATTATCTTAATCTTGTAAACACTAAGATGGGAGTGAGGGAGAGGCTGCTATTACTGTTGTCATAATTTTGCTTTTCTGTTAATATGCATTTTCCCCAAAAAATAAAACACTAGAAAATGATTATTTAGCAAGACATGCCTCATGACTCTGTGGAAATGGTTTGTTCTCTAACTGGGCCTTCTCCACTATTGAATCAGATCAGCCTTTATCCATTTCTGTCCAAAGCCGGAGAACAGAGTAGTCTTTGTAGACTCTTCTGTGAAAGGAAGTGGCTCGGAACTGATTACACCAGTGAATCTCCAATCTATTTCTAATTTCAGTTGATTGTCTAAATGCACTGCAAAGCTAATGAAAGCCTTAGGTTTGTAGTTAATTAGCAGATTAATCACAAAGTTTAGTGCATTGTTTTCACCAAATTCTTTTATTACCCTTTAATTTTCACTTGGGGACCTGTCAATCAAAGGTTTGTAGGAAGAGGCACTAGAATGATACTGTGCAGCAACTAAATAAACACAGAATTTTAAAAGCAAGGCTGAGGAACCTTTTATTCACACCCCGAGGCCTGCATTCCTTTATATGAAAAATCATCCCTACAAGACATACACTATTTATACTCATTGCCACCCCACTTGTTCCCCCTTTTCCTCATATACACCTCAACACTTAAGCACCCTACTCACACTTATCCATTCAACATATCCAAGCACACATCTCCCTGTTCACATCCACTGGCATTCAGTTCTTTCCTCTCCAACCCATCACAACCATCTTTATCCAAACATTAGCATCCAGCCAGCCAGCCAGCCAAGCAGCCAACCCACCACCATTAGCATCCATCCACTGTAGTGGTGGAAAGAATATTCAAAATACATTCATCCCAGGTCAAAAATGGGCTTCCTGGCAATCAGGAAGAACACTATCAGGAAGAATAATTAACCAGTGAGAATTCAGCACATTTTTTCTCCTGGTGTTTGACATCCTGAAGCATCGCAGAAGACTTCATCTACAGAGAAAAACATGTAGGGTTTGGGTGCAAGAAATCCTATTTTATGTGCAGAAAATGTTGTGTGCATGTGTGTGTGTGTATGCATGCAAAAACCACGTTATTCTCTTGTATGTGAAAATGAAACAGTCAAGCATTTAGATCCCTAACCCACCCCCATTTGTATCTACCCCATTTATACCTATTCATCCCCCACTATCAGATCTCTCCATCCACACACACACACACACACACATCTATACATCCAGCTTTCCCTTTACATCCACTTCATCCACGCATCCGTCCATCTGTACATCTCCTCACATCCATCCGCTCATTGGCAAACACACTTTTCCTATTCATGCCCATCTTGCTTTATTTTAGCAAACTGGACTGAAAGAGGAGCAATGAAATGAGAGATCAGGAAGACCAGCAAATCTTTTGGACAAAGGGAACAGCAGGAGTCAGGAAAGCAGAGATGGCAGTGGTGGCAGCAACAAGGGAGAAAGTCCCTGTCTTAAAGGAAGTTTAAAAAAATAAAATAAAAAAGTCCATATATTTTTAAATGTTGTAATTTAAATGTTTTTTCCCCTCCCCAAAGAGTCTTAATTGCCATTCACAACAGTAGGAGAATTAGGGTTAGAAGTCAATTAGTGCAAATGCACTTCCAAGGATATATGAACAGTGCACAGTCGGCCCTCAGTATCTACTAGGATTTGGTTCCAGGAACCCCTCAACCTCTGATACCAAAAAAATTTGTGGAGGCTCAAGTCCCATTATTTACAAGGGTACAGTAAAATGACATCTCTTATATAAAATGGCATAATCAAAGTTTGCTTTTTAGATTTTTTTTTAATTTCTACAAGCCATGATCATTTGAATCCACAGATACAGAATCCCCTGATACAGAGGGCCAAGTGTATTTTAGGAACAATGTGGTTGTTATGTCTTTGCTTCCTGCAGTGACATAAGACTACATCATCCTACGAGAAGAGTTACTTGCTATGCCTCCTTGCAGTGGGGCAGGGCTGTGGCAGAAAGCAGCAACCTCTCCCATGTGATCTTGTATTATAAGAGTGGTATAGTGAAAGATACACATTGTAAGTATTTCTATTAAATTTACAATCGAATACATTTTTTGGGGGGGGAGGATCATTTTGCTAGATTCATCAAACAGAATGACAACCTAGGGTGTCATTTCTAATTTCCATGGCGCAGAGGGACATTCAGTGGTGGTAAGTCAAAGTCAACTTGCAGAGATGTGACAAGCAACAAAAGCAGATTTAAAAAGGAGCCAGCATGGTGTTGTGGTTTAAGCCTTGGACCATGACTCTGAAGACCAGGTTTCAAATCCCCACACAGCCACAGAAACCTAACGTCTGATCTTGGGGAATTCATACTCTCTTGGCCTCAAAAGAAAGCACAAGCAACCCCCTTCTGAACAAACTTTGTCAAGAAAGGTCCCTGATAGATTTGCCTTAGGGTTGCTATAAATAAGAAAAGGTTTGAGGGTACACAACAACAACAAAAAGATAATGTCACAAAGGAACAGCAACCACACCTCTCCCACAATATAACTAGCCCACAATATCCATCTCTAACATCCATCCACTGCAAGGGCAGAATTCAAGAGTCAAAGACCTAGACATGAAGATCAGCATCTTCCATTAGCCCATGCATGTCTGTCAAATCCTTCTTAGCCTATATCTATGTGCCACCTATCAATCAAAGTCTTGCACGTGTTTGATACACCTTCTGTTTCATAAACTAGTCTAATGGAACTTTAGCCATCCTCTTATTGACCTCAAAATGGTGTATTTTGAATCATCCTGAAGCCCAGTGGATTTGGAAGATCTGCTTTAGAAACATTTAAATCACAGGCAATTAACTTATATTTGAGTTTCTTTTGCATTACCTGTGGATCTTTTCTTGGGGGATTTCAAACTTCTCATGCGACCGGGTGAGGACATGCCACTCTCACTCATGGAATCATGAGCAGAGGACGCACTGCCAGTGGCTTCACTGTCACGGATCATACTCTCGTAGCCACTGCTGCCTCCACTATGGTAAAAGAGAGCTGTCCTACCCATTGCTGGTGGTAGCTCTCCACTCAGTACACTGCTATTATCACTTCCATGTCCACTGCTGTAGCGCTGAGGCCTCCTCGGGGCAGTTATCTTGCTGTACGGAGATGGAAGCATCAGGACTTGTGACTTCTCATCACTTAGATTAATTCCACTGTCATTGCCACTGTCAGAGTCTGTAGAGCCCCGGAAGTGGCTCATCTTGGCTGAACTGCCTGATGCCAGCTCATTAACACGAGTATTAGCTGCCCTAATGGCCTGCTTGGTTCCCATAATGGTCCCCCGACCGGGCTTGCCACTTACACCTTGTGTGGATCTTGGGGCTGCTTTCCCACTCAATGGAACACCAGAAGTCTTTCCAACAGACTGAGGTAAGGATTTCACTGAGGAGCTCAAAGATTTTGACCCACTGGCTGAAAGGCTGCGGCTCTTATTCCCACTGGCTGCAGCCTTCTGGCCTGCAATGCTTTTCGCCTGACTGTTTTTGCAGGGTAAAGATGTGGTGTATGATGGAGGTGAAGTTAGGCCAGAAGCAACATGGGGAACTCCCAACCTGGGGACCAACCGACCATTTCTGCCATTGCTTATGCTGCTGCTGCTGCTGCTGCTGCCATTTTCCTTATTTGGATTGGCCTTGGATCCAACAGATGTCAGGCTATCACATCTTTCAAGGGACATGTGGCTCCCATAGCGGTGGATGGCTTCACTTTTTGATGACTTTGACTTTAAACTTGAAGTTGCTTTGGGCAGAGAATGGTCTCCTTTGAGGTTAGATCTGCTATTAATGTTTTCAGCAGCACACAGCCCAGCTCTCAATCGCAAATCAACCTCATCCTCATTTTTTGCTGTAACAGCCCTCACTGGGTCCAGTCCTGCAACCTTCCCACCTCCACTGATTATGCCACCATTTTTCTGCTCAAGGCTTGATTTACGAACAGGGGGCATTGGGGGAACTATCCCATTGGGCCTTGGTAACAGGCTACCTTTTTGCTGTATGTTCTTCTTTTTCAGGCTGCCAGTGGCAAAACCAGCTTCAGAGCTTCCCCTGCTTATACTGTCTGTTGCTACACTGCTGTTATGGGACACAGGAACCACACCAAGTGTAGTGGCTCCTCTTTTGAGTTGTGGCATTTTTGTGACAGCTTCAGATTTTTTAGCTGTTCCACCAGAAGATTTGCAGGCCACTTCACACCCATCAACCACCCGCTGTGAGCAGGCAAGCATTGTTTGGGATTTTGTTGGTCTAACCAAGCCACCAAATTGTTGGGTGGATTTTGATGACTGCTTCTCAGTACTGGACATTTGAGTATTCGGAGACAACAGGGGATCTGCAGCATTTGCTTCCAAATGACCATCTGTACGAACCAACCAGGGATCTTCAAACATCACGCGTGACTTCTGCTGTTCCTTGCAACTAAGGGTGCTATTGTTGTGGGTTGAAGATGAGGTAGTTTTTGTTCTCCGGGGAAGACTAGAGTGTATTGTTTCAATCATCGGTGTGTTTTGAGAGTCAGAAGGCCTAACTTTTGCTGGTTGGTCAGTGATACAAAGAGTGCTTTCTGTCTGAGATGCTTTGGTTAAGTCAGAGTTTTGAGGGTTACTCTTGACCTCCGATGATGCTTTGCTCGAAGTCATGCTCCCACTGTCCAACTCTGAAAAGCAAAAGCCACTGTCATTCAGAGTAGCTTTCAGTGGAAGCGGAGCATTAGGAGAACCCGAGTTAAAGGGCTCCACTGACTTACTACAGCTGTAGGAGGACTGTGCAAGGAAGCTATCACTGGCCTGCCCTCCCTCACTTTCAATTGTACAGATGCTGACTTCGCTTAGCCATGAGCTGATGGAGGACCGCCTGCTACTGCTAGAGAATGGTTCTTCAGCAAAGGGTACAACAATATCAATGTTGACTCCAGTGGCAGCTGCCTGGGAGGTGTAGGCATCAAACTCATCATTTATACTACTGATGATACTAACTGGTCTGGAGCCAGATGCAAGGGCCTGCAGAGAGCAGTCGCTGTTAAAGCTGATGATACTGGCAGGCCTTCCGTTATCCAAGATCCCACTGATGGAGAGTTCCTCCACCACTGTAAAGACAAGTTCATCCTCACCATTAAGCTCCACAGGCTGCTGCAATGTCACTGTCGTCGTCAGTATATCCCGGTCAAAGCATTTGCCTCGGAAAGATGACCGGAACCTATGCACCTCTATTCCATCTCCATGATGCTCTATGTTGCTGGCTCCTGAAACCCTGTTTCCTTCAGGATTAGGTTCAGAATCACTTGCCACTTGCTTGCTCATTCCCACAGGGGGAGTCCTGACTGCATTGCTGTGGTCAAACTTCAGGTAAGTTGGGTTGCTCTTCAGTGGAGACCCATGTTGCTGTGGTGGGGGAGGAGCAGGGCTCGGTAAAGGTCTCTTCACATATGAAGATTTTTCCTTTACAACTGGTTCAACAGTAGCAGCTTGGTTGGACTCCTGACCTCGAATATCATTACACACTGGCAACTGGCTAGATTCAATAACCACCTCCTTCTCTCCATCCGAGTCTGCTCTCTTGCCTTCAGGCTTGGCTTGGGATTTGACATGGTCTGTTTTTAAGGGAGGGATCTTCTTCTCAGCGCAAGTGCCATTGTGCTGGAGATGAAGGCTGTGCCCCTTCTTTGGAGGCCCAGTTTCCTGCAATGCTGCTTTTTTAAATCCCCCAGGAGGAGAGGATAGTTTTGGTTTAGACTGTGCATTTTCTGCATTTAATGGGACTGTGTTGCTGGAAGATGCAGCAGAGGCCTCCCCACAAGGAAACTTGACAGGCTCCTCACTCCCATCAATACACTCCAACCTCTCCTGCAACTCTGCAAAAGTGTTGCACTTAAAATGGTCTTTGTCAGAGCTTTTTGCAAGACCCATGCTGTCTTTGCTTTTCTTCTTATTCAGGGAGGGAATTATGGGCACAAACTCCGGAGGGCCTTCATTATCTGTCAGCTCCCGATCTGATAATGCTGTACCATTGGGACCCACATAGATGACAGTGTCACAGGACTGTTCACTGCTCGATGAATAATCAGGCTCGCTGGAAAGATTCAGGATAGGAACATCAGGGTCAAGAGCCATGGTCCTTGGATGAAATGGTCTCAAATGAGGAGGTCTTCGTGTGTGGCCCTCTTCACATGAGCTTTCTCCTCCAGATGAGCTGGATGCATACTGTCAATAAAATAATAATAATTAAAATATCTTTGTAGCATCAAATGCATTAGGAAGAAGACAGGGTAAGAGTCCCTCTTTCATATTTTCTGATGCACAACCCAGTTCTTGTCACCAACAAGAAAAAAACTGTGTAACAGTTATGAGAAACTTATTGGGGGATTTGTATAGGATTTGGTTTTATTTGGTTTTAATCAGACATTTTCAGAGCAGAAGTGGGGCACATCTGCCCAGTTAGACCAGGGGTGGGCAAAGGGTGGCCTATGGGCTGGATGAAGCATCTGGCCCCCACTTTCCTGGTCCCTGATGCCCTCCCACCCCCAAAGCCCTGAACTCCCCAATTTTTTTTTAGAAAAAGTACATTTGGGTGCAGTTTATGCCCCAAACCATACAGAAAACCCCCAAATACATGAAGATGCATAAAAATACCCTGAACCCACCCACCCAAACATCCCAGAATCATATACTATTCCCAAATACCTGTTTTTGTCTTCGCTTCCTCTCCAAATGGTGACAGAAAGTGATGTAATGTCACCTCCTATCTCCATTTTGAGAGGGACTACAGAGAAAAATGGAAGAACTGGAGCTTCCTGTAGGGAGGCAGTACAGCCCATGGGGTAGTCTGTGGGGAGAGGAATTGGCCCCTGGCCCACAGACAGTTGTCCACCTCTGATCTCGGTACTGTTGCACTCCACCTTCGGTCAGCTCCAGTCAATATGTCCAACTGCAGATTATGCGACCTGCACTACAACAAGATCTGGAGGGCCACAATACCCCCAAACTTGTTTTAGAAGACTTGTACTTAGCTAAGTTAACTACTGGCTCTGGGACAAAACTATGGTGCAATGAAAGTGGTTCCCCATCAAACACACAATTTAATCTCAAAAGCCAATGTGATTTTACTGTCCAACAAGTGATTCTATTGCCACATGTAATGGACAATCAAAGTAGGATTCCACAACATATTGTGCTTCTAAAAGGACATCATGGATATGTTTTCACCCAAGACAGGCTATAAAGGCAACATTAACAAAAGGAAGTGTGTGTCGTTTTCTCAGGGGATGTTGCTGCCACATACCATCTCCTTTCTTTGAAGGTATAGCCTACAGGCACTGTCTCCAGGTCAAGAGGTAGCAACCCAAAGTACTATAAAAAAATTATATCACCCCTATCTTGGAGTGGGAAAAGAAGATAATTCTTGCAAAATCAAATACTGCTTCATTGCTCTTGCATGCCAACCTTGGATTTCTTCTTCCTCATCCTGTGGATACGAGAGGCGAGCTGAATTGTCATGAGACTTTCTGCATAATTTGCTGGTGAATCCGATAAGTGAGCTAGCATGGTTGTTCTGCAGTTGATGTTCCCAAGTGATTCTCTCAGCAGCATTGTCAGTTTGTTGTCCCTACAGAACACAACAGAGGCACAAACGAGGTTCTACAATTCTTTCCATTCTCCTTTGAAGCATGCTACCTCTGTCTTATTGCAAACTCACACAGCAAAAACCTCAGCTAACACAAAACCTGATTGCGTTTAGGAAAATGAATGCAATCCAGCCCAAATTCCACAGGAGAGATTAAGTATGTGCTGTATGGTAAATGTACAATTATTTTAACATTAAGCAGGATGGGTAAACTATGACCACTGGCTTTATTAATTTATTTAAGAAAAATGACATATCATTCTTAATTTTTAAAAAACTAAATAAACCCAGAGCAGTTAAACAAAAATAATATAGTAAAAATCAATTAATAAAATAGTAAAACAAAGTTCAAATACTAAGGTATTTCATAATAATTATCAGGGACACATGGCAAGGTTAACTAAGAATCAGGAAAATACCCAGGCAAGCAAAGAAATCTTCAGTTGGTGGGAGGAAAACTGCATGCTGGGAGCCCACCTAATCCCAATGGAAAGATCATTCCACATGTTGGGTGCCCCAGTGGAGAAGGATCTTGTGCACAGTGAACCTCACTATACTGAATTATAATGAGCTGGACCTCTGCACTAAGTATATAGGCTGCGGCAAGCTATACTCTCAGATAAGCTGATCCTGAGTTGCTTAAAACCAGACAGAGGAACAAAGACTGGAGAGCACCCAATAAAATGTGCAGAAGAAACACAGAGATGTTTTATTGATTTTTTTAAAAAACATTTTGGTCTGTATTGCTCTCCAGGCCTTCCTTAGGGACTATTTCTAACTTACCCTATTTACTGGACAAAAAGAACATGGGCTTTTTACCAATAAAACCATCAGTTGAGCACTTTGAGATATGTTGCTGGTTTCTTCTGTACTTTACAAGCCCAAAGTTACACTTTAAACATGGCTTGGTAGCTAACTGATAGTCAGTGCAGAGTTTCAATGGCAGCACTGTATTGGGTGACACCAATACAGCCTGTATTGGGTGACAAGAAGGGGAGGTGACACCTAAAACATGTGAATGCCACCCCTGCCCGCCACACACTTGTGCACTTGGCTTCTGCTAAGCATATTCACAGACCCAGTGGGGAGGGGACAGAGGCAGCAAGGATCCTGAGTGCATACACAAGATCCTGCCAAGGATCAGCTTGAGGGGGTGGGACTTCCTGCCTTCCTGCCATGACCCCCTCTCATCCTGTTTGGCGGGCAAAGACCTGGTAGGTAGGTCAAGAGGCGGCTGTGATATCAGACTCTGCCAGGGTAGGCAACATGGCAGTGCCCACTGGAGACAGCCTAGCTGCCACAGAGGTGAGCAGAAGCAGGGAGTGACAGGTTTTTTCTCTCGCTCCTCAAGACTCTACTACCATGGCAATGCACGCTCCTCACTCTCCTCTTCTCTCCCACAGCAGGGCATCTGGAAAGCCAGCACTGCTACACATGTACTCTCCTTGCCACCCAAGGCCTTCAGGAATAATGTCAGTGGCAGGAAGGAAGGAGGGAAGGTGATGCAACGAGTGGGGGAGGGCACACCCTCCCTGCATGCAGTGTTTCAGCAGGATTCATTATTTTCTCTTCTCACTACCTCCTCAGGCATGTGTGTGGTGACACCATTAGTTAATGCACTAGGAAACACCAACCTAGTGATGCCACCTGCATCACAGGTGATGCCTAATGCACTAGGAAACACCAACCTAGTGATGCCACCTGCATCACACCTTACAAACCAAGTTCTTTTGAGAATGGTCTTTATGCTGGTGCAAGAGCTGGAGGAAGCAACTATATTTGTCTCACTTGATGAAGCAGATTCACTTCTGTTGGTTTGGAAAAGAAAGCAAGCTGGAACTGCGTAACATCCTACAGTGCCTCTCATTTAAGACACCATCTAACACTGTCCACAGTGGAGGTGGGCAACTTCAGAGGGCCCAAGAGCCATTCCTCACCATTCCTGATCTTCAGCTGGCCACAACAGCACCTCCAAGCAAAAACAGAAGTGACTGAAGACTTTTTATTTAGAAAAAATAAAATTTTGCTAAAACAATGTGTTTTAGAAGAGAATCATGCATTTTGGACGATTCTGGGGCAGAAAAAAACTTCAAGTTTTTTTTGGGAAAAAGTTTGTGGAGAGTGTCTGAGAGCCATATGTGGTCCAAGGGCCACAAGATCCCAACCATTGTCCTATAGATTAGTACTGTGAAAAGCAATATGAACAAAGTTGTGATTTTTTTTTTTTTACAATGGGTACAACAATACTTACTTGTATGGGACATGCTTGGCACCATTGATTAAGGCCAGAATGACACTGCCTAAGGCAGACAGAGAAAGGCAAAGAGAACCCCCTCCTTCTCGAACCTTGCTTAGCACCTTCTCACAGCTTCCCAGGTCAATGAGATGTAAACGGCTGCGTCCACCAGACACTGAAATGCAAAAGCCCCACAGGTTACTTACTAATCCAACTCTAAACTGGATTGGAAGAAAGAATAAGACCAGGGAAATTAAATGTGGACGAACACATGGATGGATGCAAATATGAAAAAACAGATGATGCTAGCTAATCATCATATCAATAAGCCAAAGCCAAAAATCAAACCTACAAACAGAATTAGGAATTTTTACTAGGAAAGGAGTATCAAGTAACACAGAGACTCTTCAATATCCATTCTGTATAATCTGTTCCATTCTGATCATCCCAACTTTATGACAGAATATTGCAAACAGAAATTAAAACAGGAAAAAGAAATACACACAAAAAAATTATCAGACATACGTTATAGGTTAGGATTAAAATGAAGAGGTGTTTTTAAACAAGTCAGTACTTAGTGTCATTAACACAGGGCACCATCTAAACAAACCACAGATCTAAATTTCAAACTTTATTTTGACTCATGTTCAATTGTCCAATGCAATGCAATTTAATTATGCACACTGGGACTCAATGCCACTTGAAATAGCAATAGGCAATAAACCAGCCCAGTTCCACATAATACTAAAGCTTTACAAAACAGAGTGAGAAGCCCTGAATATAATTGCTCTTAAGAGAATGGATGGCTGAACTGTGAATGTAAATCAATAACATTATCCTTTAAATGCTTAGAATAGACAAGGGTTGAGTTTGTTCAAAGAATGAGAATCACAAGGATCTTGCAGATTCCCAAAGAATTCTAACTATTTTCAAGCAGCAAGGATCATAGCATCATAGAGTCATAGAATAACAGAGTTGGAAGAGACCACAGGGGCCATCCCGTCCAACCCTCTACTACACTAGACTACACATCAAAACGTTCCCAACAGATGGCCATCCAGCCTCTGCTTAAAAACCCCAAAGAAGGAGACTCCATCACACTCTGAGGCAGCATATTCTACTGCCGGACAGCTCTGACCATCAGGAAGTTCTTCCTGAGGTTCAGGTTGAATCTCTTTTCCTGTAGTTTGAATCCATTGCTCCTTGTCCTAGTCTCTGAAGCAGTGGAAAACAAGCCTGTTCCCTGTTCGATATGAAATCCTTTCAAATATTTCTACATGGCTATCATGTCCCCTCTTAACCTTCTCTTCTCCAGACTAAACATACCGAGCTCCCTAAGCCACTCCTCATAGGTTCATGGCTTCCAGACTCTCCACCATTTTGGTCACCCTCTTCTGGACATGTTTCAGCTTGACAATTTAAACTAACACAATGAGGTGAACTTCTGCAAGGGCCTAAGCTTGTTAATAAAAATGTATAACACTTTATAAAAATCCTGTTTGCCAGGGCTGTAGGGCAATCTGCAACCCCATTCAATTGCCTCAATCAAAGAAGAAAGATTACCGTGTTGATGTTGCTCCTCCTATTCCCATTCACACAGGAGATAGACATCTCCTCCCATATTCCAGATCCCAGTGCATGGGTGGGATAGATCTTCCCCTACATATATATCTTCTAAAATATATAGAAATTCACTTCACCTGGAGCCACTACTTGCTGTATTTATATATTTGTCCACATCCATTGAGACCAAGATGAGATCCAATGTGTGTAGCGGTTACAGTATTAACCCTAGGACTAGGGTGAAGTTAGTTCCACACTCATCCAAGAAGTCCCCTATGACGACTTGTGACACTATCTGTCAATCTAACCTACTTCACAGGGCTGTTGTAAGGATCAAGGGTGGCAAATGTAATTTTTACAAACTCTGAAGGGATAATATTGGATGCAGGAGAGACCATTCATGCCATCTCTGGAGTAAGAACAGGGTATTGCATTTTATCATAGAATCACAGAGCTGGAAGAGACCAAAAGGGCCTTCAAGTCCAACTCCCTGCCATGCAGGAATGCACAATCAAAGCATTCCCAACAGATGGCCATCCAGCCTCTCTCTAAAAATCTCCAAAGAAGGAGACTCCACCACATGAAAGTTCAGAAAAGTGTTTGGGATCTGCTTTGGATCCTCACTAATATTCAACAGCTCTTTTAATAGTCACCAACAGAACAAAGCCAATCTGTGCCAGTTCAACGTACTTCCTCCTTTGCCACTCTTCTCCATGCGGTACTGATATATATGGAGGGTAAAGAACATGTGTGAATTCCTTCGATCCTCTTCATCACAACCCGGTTTGCTAGTACTCCTGGCTGCCAGCGCTGCATCAAGAAAGAAAGCAGCTTTCTCTGCAGTCGGGGCCCTTAATTCACTTTGATTTTGAAGCTGGAATATAAACAAGAAAACACCTAATTAAAGTGAAGTGCACCACCCTCTTTCTCTGAAAGAGCAAGCCTCAAGGCTGCTGATGAAAACAAATACGGACATTCTGGGACTGGGAATTAAAAGTGAAGAAGGAATTTAAAATATCATCTTTTTAGAAACGGTTGGAATTGTCAGATAAAAGTTTTTTTAAAAAGAAAAGTATCAGGAGAAAAGGAGAAAATCAGACTTCCAAACCTGCCCTAGGTTCTTATACCTGTGTCCCACATATTGGATCCTCTCGCAGGTAAACCCCCGGAGACTGTCCATCTTGAAGACTGCCTGTGGCCACTTCAGCTAACAAATCCTGCAGATTTTCATCTTTGCCACTGATCTCCACAGCAGACACTCGAATCGAGAAACGAGTCCCAGTCTTCTCCTTGCGCTCGTTGATGAGTTTGAAGAGCCATGAGATAGCGCAGGGAACAATCCCAAGGCTCTGTGTGGAGCTATCTTTTCCAAACATTGTATATGATTTGCCTAGAAGGGGAGGCGGAGAGCAGGCGGGAGGGAAATGCATTGGCTCATCAGTACGCAGCAGGAATCTGGGTGCCAGCTTGCCCCCGCAATACAGAGGCAGATGCAAAGCATAGCACTTCTTACTAGGACAAAGCAGCCAAGTGTTATCAGTTCACCCCTTCTTGTTGTCCCAGTAAATTCCAGTGTTTGTTTTTCCCTATATTATTAGCATTCCTATCAGTATTATTAAAAATACTTCTACACTGGGCAAAGCCTTCCTAAGGCAGAGTAGAATTTGAAACAACAAAATATGAAATACATTTCATTAAAAGAGCACAAGATATTTATAACAGCCGCAGCAGTAAAAACAAAACAAAAACACAGTATAAATCTGAAACACACAACGGTCATCTTACAGCCCTTCAGATGTTACTGGACTGCAGTTCCCAGTAGCCTTATCTGGTATAGCCAATGATGATGAGTGCTGGGTGCTACAGTCCAACAACAACTGGAAAGCCACATAATTCCTATCCCTGTTATAAAAGATGGGCTTACATTTAGCTATGGTGCTCCAGCCTTATGTAATAATGCCTGACCTTGGGATATGTGCGCGGCTCCCTTGCTGGTTTTTAAAAGTTGTAAAGGTCCATTTAAAAACCACACACATCCCAAGGTCAGGCATTATTACATAAGGCTGGAGCACCATAGAAAAGGGCCAATATTTCATGTCCCAGCATCCCACGTGCAGGGAGAAGCAAGAGGATTCCGTGCACATAATTGAGAGGCTGGAAAAGTTACTTGTATGTCCATTCACTAGTGAAGAGGGAAGGAAATAGCAAACAAGTATGTTTCGGGAAGAGCTGAAGGCATTCCGATACCACCCCAACAATGTCCCATGTGACACATTCTATCAGGAGATTCTTCCCCATCAACAAGCATTTGATGAAGAAAGCAGACATACCAAAGGGCAAGACGTACTCTTTCCCAGGGGTGTAAAGAGTATTTGCAAATTTTCCTGTCCTTGATTGGAAAAAGGTGTCTTGACATGTTACAGAATTTTAAAAAAACAAAAAACAGCAACTACTGTGAGATTTTTTTCCCCACTCTAGCCTGAGAGCAAAGAAAAATATTTTGGCACCCTCAAAAAAAAAAAAAAAAAAAAACCCTCATCTTTTCTCAAAATTTTAGTTAAAAGTTTAAATAATCAAAAATGCACAAAAATTCCACTAATCTCATCCACTAGGGCGAAAACGTCTTGAGATTTTTCATTCTTGCACATGAGAATGAAAAGTGTAAGGTTTTACATCTCTGGCTTTCCTTCAGAAAAGAAAGAGGGAATGGAGAGAGAAGAAACTTGTGATCTAAATAGATGGTGTAAGAGGCAAGACATCTGATAGCCCTTAATGCAAAGCCATCTCATCAAATCTTTTCCTGACTGGAAGGAAAAGAGTCCACATCTCTCAAGAGGCCTGCTTAGATATCTCAAGGAACAGAGTATGATAAATCATGTCTTTAGTGCATAAACAGCCAATTGTTTGCCCCACAAACAAACTTGGAAGTGGGCTAGGATGAAACAAGGCGAAGTGGAGCTGGGTCAAGATGGTGGATCATGCACTACTTCCAAAGAGGGGAGAGGACAATAAGGAGAATGGGATGAAGTCCCCTCCCCACCATTTTTTTCCCTGTGTTACAAACTTTGTGTTTTCCTTCTCTTGCTTCTGACAGAAGAAAATGTCAATGCCACCCCCCAAGATCGCATACATATGTTGTCCTGTTTTCCTTTCATGGAAATGGAAGGATCCTGGATACAAGGCAACCTGTCCTACCATTTGGCAGCACTTTTTTCAGTTCTGCAGTCAGCTTTTTAATATCTATTAACTCCAAGGCCCACATTATTTCCTATGAATTTCACGTGGTACTCTCCAGAAGCTGGAAATAAACAATGGCCCATAGGCAAATCTCTTCTGGCTAACAGCAATATTATACAAGGCTCTGGAAAAAATACCCTGTTCAAACATGGCCTTAGATTACAGTTAATAACACATACTTTAGCAGTGAATGGAAGAGAACAGATGTAAAAAGTGACTTTTACATCTTTCATTATTAATCCTCTGGTATTTACTCAATTAATTTCTCCATCTTGGCTAACATTTTTGCCCAAAGCCAATTAATTTCTCAAGGTCTTTTGGATCTTCTGAATTTTGTCACACCTGTCGCTACAAAAACCAGCTCCTGAAGACAATAATGTATATCCAGAGCTGCTTTTTACCTTCTTTCCTCAAATGAATTTTTAAAAAAACATACATACACACACAGAGAACTTAAGGTCCCACTGTAGAAATAAAGCAGGAGAAGTTTGCAAAGCTAATTAAAAAGGAATTCTAATCTATTCATATACTCCAGGTTTATTGTTCCAGGAGCTGACAGCATGTAATTACCAGGCTGACATAGTAATTAACTATAATGAATTTGGGAGCTCACCAAGCTTGACATGGCCAAAGCAAAAGATGCAACCATCTGCACCATTCACGACAGACTGGATTACTTCTGCTACCGTTCCAGAGCACACCTCAGCCTAGAAGAGAATTTGGGAAAGCAGTTACAGAGCATCTATCGGCATAATGCTGCCATGCCTTTGACATGAAAAGGAGTGATTCTGAACACAATGTTTTTGCGCATTTCACAGCATTAGTCATATTATTCTAGTGTCTATATTCCATTTCCCTCCCTCTAATAAAAGTTACTATACAAGCCCACAATACTTTCCTATCCCATTATCCCAGCTCCCACAGAGTATCAATTTTATGACCTTGGTAAAAAAAAAAAAAGGAAATGCTATCTGTCGAAGCGTAAGACTAATATAACATCTCATCCATGCTTCTCGGTAATAGCAAAAGATTCACTGCAAAGGAGTTTCACTAGATTTTCAGGGGAGGGGGTGAGTTCAAGAGTCCTGAATGAAAGCCTTTTGAAAGATCTGTGTTTTACCTTAACTGCGAGAACCACATCCTTTAAGAGAGAGAAAAAGAGCACTTTGGACAATCTGCCTCAGCTCAATCACTTGTGCTTCCTCTCCCCACACTTTTATGTTTCAACTGTTAACATGTTTCCCCCAATATGGACAGAATGTGCATTTCCCCACTGGGAAAACACATATTTTCCCAGTTCAAAACAAGATTGAATAATAGGAAATAGGAGAACAAGTTGTTTGCAATTATTTTTCACTGCTTTTTGTGGCCTCCCCATTTCTAGCCAGCTCTTATCTTTCCCTTAACTGGTCAGACTGTCATTGGAATAGACATACACCTTCTGAAACAAATGTGTTTGGCCTTGAACAAGTACAAGTCCCCAGCTTCTTACCCACGATTAGACACAGGGATCTACATTTTCCTTTATTTCATTCCTGCATGCAAGAATGAATAATCTGAGCAATTTTTCCCCATTCTCTGAGCGTATAAGAGTTTCTGTGCAATTTTCAAGTACACACCTGCACAGACAGACATAGTTTTACTGCACAGAAAACACGTTTTGGGACAGATATGTTTTGCACAAAATGCATAGCCGTTAACAATAGCAGTTACATTTCTATACCGCTTATCAGTGCAAAGCACTCCCTAAGCAGTTAACAATGTGTTTAGCTAACTGCCGTCAACAAGCTGGGTTCTCATTTTACTGACTTACAGAAGGATGGAAGGCTGAGTCAATCTAGAACCCTGCAGGATCGAATTCACAACATTAAGGCTGCAGTACCGGCATTTCACCACTGCCCCACCAGGGCTCCCCGGATTCCTGCACAAAATATTGGGGTTTTCCACAGAAAATGCAGAAAGACTCAACATGGTTTTTCTGAGCAGGAATCCACGTGTTTATGCAATTTGATCAAAAACACTTTTCACTCGAATCAGTGCATTTTCTACTAAATATGAGCCTATAAAGATGTTTTGTGTGCAGAAAAACCATATTTGTTTGTGGGCAAATGATTTTTTTCAAATAAAGTCCTGAAATGCAATGACTCTTGCAGCTTGTCTCCCTCTCCTCAGCTGAGCATCTTGAACAGTGAGGCATTTTTTTTCTCAAGTATGTGAATTATTAATGAATATTCTCCACATTCCCACTTAAGAGATCAAGGATATTAACCCCTTGAATGCCAGTTTAGAGATATACATTTCCTCAACAGAAGAGATGGTATTCCTTAATGGATAAACAGAAAATTATACAGTGGGCCTGACTGCAGGCTCACAATCTGCAAAACCAACCCACCATGGTTTCAAATGTACACAATAAAGTACATTTGAATCTGTGGTGGGGAGCATGCTAGCTATCTGTTTCTGCCTTCAGGCAGCGGGGTTCTTTTGTAAGGCAGAAGCAGGTGGCTGGAGTGATTTTTATAGCAGCTTACTGTATAGTCCTTGCCTTGTGAAGCATTGTAGACTTTCTGCTGTATGCTGTGATGAGAATGTATGATGCCTTATATGCAATGTAATGTAATGAAAATGATGTGCCCAGCCACAGACATGTCTGTGTTTTTCCCTAAGGGGAATGTAAAGGTTACTGTGTCTTTAACTACATATAACAAATGGCCTCAGAAAATCTGCTTACTCTCCTATAAAAATATCCTGAGATTCCTATACTTAAGAATGCTTAAGTGGAGTGTTAATTTTAACTCTGCCTGTATGGATTTTACCGTGATCACAAGCTGGAAGCCCAGGTAGCCAGAAGGTAATAAAGGGATCCAGATAAAAACAGGCTAGCTGACAAATGGCAAAGGGCTCCTAATCCTTCAGGCTAAAAAAACAGGGGTGGGGAATCACACCTATTTCAAGGCTGTGGTTGCATACTCCCTTACTCTGTTCCCTATTTTCTACCACGCAAATTCCTGTCACCCCTTTCTCATTAAACTTAACCATGGTTAAAAATTGCACTCACCAAGACCTTATGGATAAGGCTAAACAGGTTGCCTCTTAGACAGGATTTGAAAACAAGTTTGAATGCCTGCTTTCCAGTAATGTACAGAAATTACCCACAGTTACTGATAAGGATGTTCTTTCCTAAGCAAAGTCTCCAAACTAGTTTTGAGCCTGCATTTCAAATTCTGGTCAGTTGGTTGGCTGTTCTTTAATTACAAGGCTACCTTAAGTCCCAGTTTTGGGATAAAAAAAACACATAAATAAACAACAACAAGACCACTGACATTCCTAACTCTCCGACTCTGCCCCTCAAATCTTGACTGGCTAGAGATATGACATGTTGCCAGAGTGTTACAACTGAAAGGCCCAAGGTGAGAGAGCAGAATTCTATAAAGGAATATATAAAGAAACACTCTAGAACCAGCAAGGCATTCCAACCTTAGCTGCAGTTCTGTATTTTGGAATACAGATGTTCATTGTGACAGTCCTTATAACCACATCCTCGAAACCGGGGAGAAAATACAAGCAGCTATCATGATAAATGTCGATGAATCAGTTCTGAGCAATTTTCATCATCACCAGGAATGGGTTCTTTGAAATGCTAATCAATCTTAATTGCCCAGTCAGGATCAAGACAACCCTAGACAAGATGCTGGATCAAGTGGCTGGAGCACAGCACTCCAGTCACACAGTTTTACACCCGTCCCCTCTCCCAGCAGCTGCTTAGTCCAGGGAAGGAGTGCTCTTGTTTACCAGTGTGGAGGAGAAGGGGAAGAGGTATCCAGAGGAGGAAGATGTGGCTGTTGTAAGACGAAAATAAACAAGGATGCCCTCTCAGGGATCCTCATTTCCCTTCCCCTTAAAGCTGAGATCAGTTACATCTTCCTCCTCCCACCATCTTCCTCCCTCCCCTCTTCACTGATAAGCAGTAGCACACCCTCACCAAAACCTGACAAGCTTTTGGAGAGTTAATGGGGTAAAAAGAGTTAAGAGAGTATCTCCTTGTACCCCAACAAAAAGAGACACAATGTGCATGTAACCTACACCTAATGCACTTATATCATAGAATCATAGAGTTGGAAGAGACTACAGAAGCCATCCCGTCCAACCCCCTGCTATGCAGAAACACTCATCAAAGCATTCCCAACAGATGGCCATCCAGCCGCTGCTTAAAAGCCTCCAAAGAAGGAGACTACCACACTCCAAGGCAGCGTATTCCACTGCCAGACAGTTCTGACCGTCAGGAAGTTCTTCCTGAGGTTCAGGTGGAATCTCCTTTCCTGCAGCTTGAATCCATTGCTCCTTGTTCTAGTCTCTGGAGCAGCAGAAAACAAACCCACTCCCTCCTCAACATGACATCCCTTCAAATATTTAAATATGGCTATCATGTCTGCTATTAACCTTCTCTTCTGCAGACTAAACATACCCAGCTCCCTAAGCCGTTCTTCATAGGCTTCCAGACCCTTCACCATTTTGGTCGCCCTTCTCTGGACTCGTTCCAGCTTGTTGATATCCTTCTTGAACTGAGGTGCCCAGAACTGGACACAGTATTCCAAATGAAGCCTAACCAATGCAGAATAGAGTGGTACCATTGCCTCCCTCAATCTAGACACCATACTCCTATTGATGCGACCAAGAATCGCATTGGTTTTCTTGGCTGCCTTATCACACTGCTGACTCATGTTCAGCTTGTGATCTACCAAGACTCCTAGATCCTTTTCACACGTACTGCTATCCAGCCGTGCATACCCCATCCTATATTTGTGCATTCCATTTTTTCTGCCTAAGTGTAGAACCTTACATTTCTCTCTTTTGACATCACTAACAGTATTCCAGACAATATCACTAACAGCATTCCAGTCCTGGTTGGTTACAGAAAGGGCATCACACAGCATATTGTTTCTGGAGAAATCCATCATCTTTCAGCTCCTGTGAGAACTGCAGCTCATCTCACAGGAAAAAGAGCAGTTTCAGAGTGGCAGATGATGGAATCATCTTGCTAATGAGAAAGGGCCAGTGATAACACTGGTCAGCTACTGTATATTTGCTGATAGTAAGGGAAACTACCAAAACAGTAGCAAAACATCTGCCCAATCAGAATCACAGCAGGCACAAAAAATGAGTCAACTTGTACATGGGAAATTACTAGCAAAAATGTCAGAGTAAAATTTGGATTCTTATGTGTCCTCAATCCTTTACTTTTTTTTTCACTTTGAGATTTTTTTTTTTAATGTCAGAAAACCAATATTCTGGAGCTACTCTGCTTTAAAGCCAGTCAAATACTCAAGCTTATCTGACACTTAACATTTTGAAATCAGATTTGGATTCTACATGAGGTTTTGACCCAGCTCTATGACTAACTGAAATCAGAAGTTCAACATTCAATCTTTTCTTTAAATTTATTTTCAATGTTTTAATCCCAAATTCAAGACTTTAATTCAGGCTTCCAATGGCTTTTTTCTGCTCTCTACTGCTGCTAAAAGGAGCCTTCCATACACACAGTTGCAAAGCCAGATTTTATGAGAGCGGAGGGGGATTCTAGTTTACACATGACTTGCAATTTAGATCTGTGCCTTTAGCTCATACACATCTGCCTCTGTACTCCCTCTTCATCCTTCTCCATTACTTCTCTGCCCATATTCTAATCTCTTCCCTGAATTCCAAGTTCTAATAATTCAGGGATGAAGGAAGCCCAGATTGCAGGAAACTTGCAGTCCATGGGGCCCCAGCATGAGGCCCTTCAAATCTCCTAGACCTCCCATTACATTTACATGTTTGATTTTTTCCCCCCAAAATCAGAGAATGATGAAAATCACCACAAAACATAGCACTTTGGGCCAGTATAGGAAGCCCCTTCCTTTTAACACCCTATTATTTGAAAATTCACTCTTTTAATACTTCCAAATTAAGGGCCCTTTTTGCACAGCATTTTCCATGCGAAAGGGTCCCTCAAGCATTGTGCAAATGTGAGAAGTGGTCTACACAACGCACTCACATTTGTGTGACGCTCCAGGGCCTGGCAGGCACCGCTCACACACTTTTTTTATTTTCGGCTTTAAGCTGAAAATGGTGCGCAGTCATGCATTGCTCCAAGGCAAGGCACACTTACCTTGCGTGTGGAGCCTCAGGAGCCGGGCCGGTCACGCTTCCTGTCTCAGTGCAGCCTGGGAAGGTTCCAGGCTGCACTGCGAAAGGAAGAGGTGGGGCTCTTGCACGAGCAGGAAGCTCGCATGGACCTGAAGAACCGTGGATGCGAGGGCCTCTCACAAGAGGCTGCTCGCACAAGCACCGCACCTCAGCGCCAAGAAAAGGCAGGATGCAGAAAGGGCCAAGGACAAGTTCCATTAATTCAACCTTGGCTCCACTCTTTTGTCAGTTCTTGCCTACAGAGGTTTCCTTGGGACTGCTCTCTCATGTGCACAGTCCCAAGTCTTGCCTATGGAAAGAGCAGGCTTCCTGGTCCAATTAATGAAACTTGTCTGCATTGTAAGCATCAAAACAGCAGGCTTTCGTCAGTTCTTCTTACTTATGGAGGCTCCCTTGGGACCATACATGCGCTGCTTGCAAAGCAAGCTCAGAGTGGAGAAAGGTGCCAGCACAGCTGAGAGACTTTACAAGCACGGCACACATGCAGTCAGTCCCAAGTAAGTCTCCATAAGTCCTTCGTGTTCCCTACAGTAGATGGGTTCTGCTTTTCAACTTTCTGACAGTGCTCTGGACCCTAACCTGTCAGATAAGCAGGGGAAGCTCATATCCTCAAGATTCCCAAGTAACATAAAACTGTACCCTCCCCTCGCCCCAAAAATAGGCCAAAATCAGCTCAAAATTAAGCCAGCAGGATATGACATCACTTCTAGTTGCATTGAGCCAGCATGTGCAGCCTAGCAAGGGGTGTTGGGGGTGGAAAACAATCCTTGTCTCCTCCATAGTTACCTCTGTGGTAACCTGCTGATTGTCCTAATAAAAGAATAGCCAACTCACAGGGTTGCTGTAAGAATAAACTGGAGAAAAGAAGAGCCAAGAACATTTTGTTGGACTCACTTCACAATCCTATGAAATTCATGAGGTCACCATAAGCTGATATGTAACTTGAAGGCACATGCTTTCCTTTAATGATAAGCAACTGCTTTTCAGGAAATCTAGTCTACCATTACTGATCTTCCTGATAAGACATGGCTGTATTCTTTGGAACACAGTATGAAAACCACAGCTTTATTCTGTCTTTATTCGGCTTGGCACTAGAAGCTGTCACAGATAATCAGAGGCCTATAAATGCTCTACCAAAACTGAGACTTAAGAGGAGCACATCATTTTGAAATGTATAGCAGTGCGTCTCAAGTTATATGTGTATCTGTTACTTTAAATAGCATACAGAAGAACAGGGTGACTGAATTCACTGAGTAGAATTATCTCCGTAGATATTGCTTCTTAATTTCACATCTGGGCTAAATTAAAACAGCGTGAGACCTTGCGAACTGTCTATTAATTAGCATGCCTTCCCAGTAATTAAACCAACTAATTCAAAGGAGAGGGGAGAAAAAACCCTCTAAAAGCTGCAAAGAATTCTCTTGCTGGATTTAAAATGCCATGGCAGTAACCCAAACTATTAGCATTATATGCTTGGCTCTGGTACCTGAGAAGCATCCTGGGGGAATACCGCATCAAAGGCAAACATCTTTGGGACAGCCACAGCTCCTCTTCGGTGACCTGCGTTGGAAGGACCGCTTGTAGATGGGTCGTAAAGTGTAATTTGCTTTTTTCGTGGATCTACCTTCAAAAAAGACATGGATTCTGACGAATCGTGTGTTCCTTCTGATGGGCAGATTCTCACCATCACTTTTACCTGAGAGTCATTAAAAAAAAATCTGTTTAGATTTTAATCCCAAGTGAAAACTGAATCGCTCTCTCTCTCTCTCTCTCTCTCTCTCTCACACACACACACACACACACACAAGTTACTTTGCTTCTCAAAAATTTCATCTCCTTACCATCTGTCATTGCTGGCAATGACTGGCAATGGCTCTCCAAGGCTGGGATCTTTCCCAGCCCTACCTGGAAGTACCTGGGGACCAAACCTAAGAGTTTTGTGAGTATTCATCTAAGACCCTTTCCCCTAAGGCAATAGTGGGGAACCTCTTTCAACCCATGTACCAAATTCAATTTCAGGATGTTTTTGGGAGTGACATTCCAGCGGGGTCAGAAGGGCAAAGGACAAAAAATATATCAAAAGTATGTCAAAGATACCAACACATTTTACCTTTACTGCCAATAACTAAGCCTCATGACAGAAAGTTCAAGCTTTTAGAGGGAGCTTGGGAGGGAGGGAGGACAGAGAAACTGGGAAACTACTTGACCATCGTGTCACAGGGAAGGGGGCAGGGCTGGAACTTCAGGAAAGCCAAATTCAGCCCAAGGCCAGAGGTTCCATACCCCGCCCTAAGGCATGCATAAACTCTCACTGTCAGCTGGGCAACAGTCACGTAGGAACATGGGGCGAGGGGAGGGGCGATTCACCCTGGGCAGCAATGTTTTTGGGGCATCCCAGCCCGTAGCCATGCCTCGCGTGTCCTGGCCATGCCCCCACAGGCCACAGCCATGCCCCTGCACAGTGGCCCCACCCCTTGTGCCTTAGCCCCACCCCTTGTGCCTTAGCCCCACCCCCTCCTGCTCCCCCCTCCACACACTCCAAGCTCCACCACTGCTGGGCAACTGAACTTTGTATGCATCCTTATCCTACAAGCAGTGGGAGAACAGCAACCATGAGAACCGGATTGCTGAGGGTTGGGGAAAATTTTTGTCTTCAACTCTTTCACAATCTGGGAACTTCATCCCCTTGCCCCCTTAAGCCCATCAGCTCAGCTGAGTTGCAGAGAGAACATGAGTGGTATTCCAATGCCTTAAGGGGTTAAACAGATTGCAGACAAGGGTTGCTTACATCCAAGGGCTGTGAGTCCTGCACTTCTGCCTTAAGGGAACAGAATGTAGCACAGGTTCATACATTCACATCCATCACTTGAAGAAAGTAAGAATAGCAACTTCCATTAATGAATGGGACCAGAGAGCAAAAAGTAGAATGATCAAACACTTCAAAAACTTTCAACAGAATTATCATGGACTCAGTTACCAATGTCAGAAAAGGCTGGACTAAACCTCAAGAAAAATATTTTGTGACGTAAGTGTAAATGTCATGTTGTTTTAATTGCTTTAATTGTTAAGTGCACCTGTGGAAAGGAATGTGGCTCGAGCTAGTTAATGCTGAGTCATGCTGATGAGCATCAGGTGCAGACAATGCAAGGGTTGGCCAGGATTGGCTGGGTGTCTGTATAAAGGTAGCACAATCCCAGCCAACAACTGTGCATGTTGCCTGATGCATGTTGCTGGAAAGAGCAAGCTAGATATGCTGGATCGCCATCTGGACTTTATAAATATTGTATATATTTTGTAACAAAGAATAAAGAGCCTCCACATTGGAAGATTACAAGCTGAGTGGGTGAGTGTTACTGCCTTAGTGCATTTGCTGCTAAAGGTGTTCTCTGCCGCTTGGCACGCTTTGACAGCTGTGCAGAGCTATCTCTGCTTATCTATATATAGTTTTTCTTGGCCGGCTTTTCTTTATTTTCCCCCTCATTCTTGGGACAACCAACAGGTGTACTGATGACAGCTGTATACAAAATACATCAGAAAGATCCCTTGTATCAAATCAGACCATGGACCTGCAGCCTTATGTTTACAGCAGTAATCCCCAAAACTGAAGTAGCACACTGTATTCCAGGAAATATTTCAGGGCCTACACCATGAGTGAGGTTCAGAATTTATCAGATGCTGCCAGAGTTCCCACCACTGCCACAATTGCTGCCAGAATTAATAATCAACAACAGCATCAATCCAGTTATCTATATATATCAACAACAGCATCAATCCAGTTATCCAGTTATCTAGAACCCAAAGCAATCTATGGTTACAGGAGGTGGATAGAGTTCTTCCCTATGCCTCACAGACCAGCCAGTCTGCAGGGTAGAGTGTCTCTCCCTTCTAGAAGGGAAAGCCCAAAACATCATTTGTTTGAGGTTGAATAGTTTTGGCAGCAAGAACAAACGGAAACAGTGGAGGCTACAACAACAGGTTTGGAGATTTCACACAGCCCATAGGTTGCACATCACCTGTCATCCATGGTTAACCATGACTGGCAGCAGCTCTCCAGGATTTCAGACAGAAATCTTTCCCAGCCCTACTAAGAGATGCTGTGTGTTGAGCTGGGATCTTTTTCATGAGAAGCATATTCTCTACTCTAAGATATAGTCTTTTCCTTCAAAACTCACAGAAATATTCCATGCATTCATCTCCACCACACATTTCCCAGCAACAAACATACTTGGGCATCCTCATTTCTACTGAAAGCCCATATTAGATCAGCACAAATGTGTTCAAGACCAGTGTATTTGCACACACATCCAAAAGAAACATGATATCAAAAGAAGTACCAGTGCCGGATGTGACACCATGCCCAAACAAAACTGTATCTCAGGTAGTAGTTTTCGACATGTGGCATCATACATCTTTCTCCCAAAGAACAAAGAAGTTAAATATCTAGTGAAGCCTCTGCTACTGGAAACACTTTGCTGCCAGGAATATGGCATCCTTCAAACACGTCAGCCCTAGAAAGTGGCTATCTTCTTTGAGCGCTGGTTTCTCTCCTCCCTCCATCTTGCCCACCACCACCTCTGCTGATATGAATATGAAAAGACAGTCCTAGAAAATAAGCGAACCTTAAAATAAAAGAAGTAGTTGCTTCAAAAGGGAAAAAGTGAATTGTAGGTGACACATTCAAGGCCACCTTCCCATAAAAGCTGCATGAAGCTACTAGCAGTGCGTGCTAGAGAGCTTCTTCCAACCTTGACATATTGCCAAAGGGGCGAGAAAACAATCTTCTCTGTGGAAAAATACACAAAGAAGAAGGAGCCGCTTCAAAAATGCACTAGGTTATAAGGAACCACATTCTTCAAATGTATCGGCAAACTGTATTTTCCTATCTATTAGGTTTTACAGCTAAGACACAAATCGTCACTATGGTCTTCATGGTTTCATCCTCCCCCAATCTTAGGAAAAGGTAACATTCAACAACAGCAATATGCATTTGGAACAATTTATTCTATAAAATGATGCGAGCCTACATGGGCTAGCTCTCAGCAGTTAAGAGACTATGGCCAAAATCATATTGGTTCACCACACTGACATTGCAGGATCCAGTTATGAAAATGCATGCAATATGAAGCATCTCTGAGCTTATGTTGAGAAAAATCTCCTTTCTTTATCACAGCTGTACTTTCTCCAATCTAAAATTAAGACCAGCAGAGTCAATTTTAAAAGAAATCTGTTTTATTTTTAGAGGTTGATCTTTGCAGCTCTCTTGCAGATGACTACAATAAGGACATGTCACAAACAGCTTCTCTCTAAGGTTCTAAAGCATATGCAGCATACATCTACTAAAATGTGTAATAGTGAGCTCAATTTCCACTTTTAAATCTGTATGTGCAGCTAACTCTACAGTGCTGTGTCTTATGTTCAGTGTCTTAAATCTAAAGCAGATTAACAGAAAACTCTGTCTCCAGTTATTCATCTACCTACAGTGACCCATTGGTATCCACTAGGATTTGGTTCTAGGACCGCCTCCATGTATATCAAAATTCAGGGATGCTCAAGTCCCATTATGTAGTAAAATGGTGTCCCTTATATAAAATGGCAAAATCAAAGTTTACGTTTGTTTATTTATTCATTTTAATATTTTCACGCTGTAGTTAATTGAATCCGTGGATACAGAATTCATGGATATGGAGGGCTGACTGTATTGTAACAGAGTGATTGAAAGTGAAGTCCTCACTGTGATGGCTGAGTGTCATGGTACCCACAGGCCTCTTCTATGGTGCTCATTAAGATCCTCCAAGTTTTATTTTTACATTTAATCAGGTTGGATGGTTTAAAAGTTAAACACTGAGCAATCAGTTACCTGCTGTCTTCATTCTCCCTGCTCCCATCCTCAGATTCTTGGGCAAGTTTTCTTTTATCATCAACTATTAGGATGATTATGATTAATTCAAGGCAGCTTACAAAAATTAAAGCAAACTTCCCCTCTGGGGTGTCTTGGGATTGGCTCCACACACTATGCCAGCCATTTTGAATAGGCAACCCTGGCATGGAAGCTATTTTGTAACACAACCATGACACCTTTTCAACATTCTGAATGGCCTATACCCATGAGTCCTTTGGCATTCTCTTGCCCTTCTATAGTGGCTATGACCATTCTCTATTCCTTTCAGGACTAGCTATTGAGTTCACACTCAACATCACACTCAGCATAATACTGTCCTTGATGCTTGGTCCTGTCACCGGGTTCTCTACACACATCCATTCCACTCTTAATTATCAAAATTGTATAAGGTATATTGAGGTACTATCAACTATTAGGTTCGACACATACATTTTTTATGGTAGCAACCAAACTGCAGATGTAGTTTATCAAAGGAAACAATAGATTTTTTAAAAAATAAACAACAATCCCAGGATGTTATATAAATATATTCTGACTATCCTCTAGCACACTTTTCTGCTTACAAGTTCCACTGAGCCAAAATATTCTGCTATAGATCTATATACTGAAATCTTAACATATTTAATCCTTCACATTTACTCTTAATCCTTTTCCTTGGTTCATAACAGAATCCCTCTCAACTCTCTTTTCCTAACTCACCTCTCCAAAACTCAGTTCTTCTTTGCGTCATAACTAAACTGTAACTTCCTCTCTCATTTTCTCGATCTCCACCTATACACAAATATTTTTCTGTCAATTGTTTCACGTACGGAAACATACATATACACACACCACTGTAACTAGTTAACATATAAACACACTTTATAATGATACAATTCCATGTTATATTGTGTCACATCTTTGGCCACATTGGAGGGGCCTTTCGTTTAAAAGGTATTGTTATCTCCCAAACCTCATCAGTTCTCTGTTTTGTCTCAGACAAGCATCATCAAGGAAGCCAAATGAGTACAAAAGATAGCATGTTCCACGAGGTTGCAGGGGCGGGAGTGGGGAGAACTGAAACAAACACATTGTCTTCATTTCTTGTGATACCCTTTGGCTCTTTGAAGGGAGATGTCAAGCCATAAACTAGGGGCAGATTAAAGCAGGTAAGTCCGGGAGGAGAAGCAAGAGATTGAGGATCAAAAGGACATCAAGGGGAAAAACAATTTCTTTAAAAGCCTACAGGCTGTTAATTAATGACTGTATGGCCAACACGTCTATCCTTGGATATGTTTCCTGATAGTGACTAGAGTCTCTCAAACATAATCCATTCCCCTAGGGAGGCATAAGCATCCCTAGAGATCCCAACATGACTGACTAGTCACCAAGGACAAGACTTGTGCACCTAAAGCCATCACCACCCATACAGGCAGAGTGAAAAAAGCAAAGCAACTAAGCCAGCACCAAAAAGCTAACCATTTCGCAGAGTAAAATTAGGACGTGTCATCTTTCTGTCACTGAGCTTGTAATTTGTTGCATTTTCTCCGCCTGCTTCCACTCTCCTCTTAGAAGCACAAAATATCTGTTATGCACAGTGATGACTGAACAAATTTCAGGGAAAGAAAACACCAGACCTGCCATGGCTTCAAGTGCTTTACTAATGCAGTAATATTAAAGTGTTTTTGACATCCCATATGTTGTAAGCGGCTTTGCGTCCCAAACTGAGAAAAGGGTAGGATAGAAGAAATAATAATCCATTCAGCCCTCCACATTTGCGGGTTTCACTTTTGCAGATTTGATTATTCGCGGATTATTTGCTGTCATCTCTGCTGCTTCCCTATGCCATTTTTAATACGGACTGCAAGTCTCATGAGACTGAGAATGAGGCTTGCAAGTCCCTATTAAAAATGGTGTGGGGCAACAGTGGAGGTGGCAATAAGCCCCACCAGCCAGCCCCTTCTGCCTTGTGAAGGAACCCTGATGCCTCAAAGGAATCCATGGTGGGTTGAGTATAGTGATCCTACTTTTTGTGTGTGTTAAATATGGTGTGGGAGGGCCTAGAGCTATTCACGGTTTTTCCACTTTCATGGGGGTCCTGTGCCCTTAACCCTAGCAAAAGTGGAGGGATGACTATAAAAACAAAAATAAGCATTGAGTGAGCACTGAGGATTTCACAGATAGGATAGGAGCTAGTTCATGTGGTGTTGCAGAACTCTTCCACATGTTCTTTCAACACGTACGTATGTGGACCACTCTTGGACTTCTCTCACTCCCTCCATCGCTATTTAATGCCTCCCCCCAAAATTGCTGTCCCTCTGAAAGAGTTGCCACATGTTTGAATGGGAGCCACCTACTATGATCCCGAAGGAAATGTCAGTGAGAAGGTAGATATAAAGTTCGTGAAACAATTTGCTGCTTAAGCCAAAGAGAAAAATGGTACCCCCTCCACCTCACGTCCAGATACCTGTGGGAGTCTTGGAAGCCTTATCTCTTGTCCTTGGTGATACCTTGCAAGAATGGTGGTACCTTCTGAACCTGCTGGATGCATTTTGCTGCCTATTGTTATTGTTATGCAGCTTCAGTTTGACTCCAACCTATGGTGACCCTCTCATAGGTTTTTCTTGGTGAGATTTATTCAGAGGGGGGATTTGTATGACATCATAAGAATATACACACCCCATCTCAAGTTTTGGCCCAGAAATGTGAACAAATTAGATGATGACATGGTCAGCCTAAGAAGTGGTAGACTACAGCCAATCCGCTCTTTTAGAGAGCAATCTGTCCTGCAACCCCTAAACTAGACCACTGGTTTCTGGTGCTATGGAGGCTACTGGTCTGTCACCGATGTTAAAGTAAGGTTCAACTGCCAGGCCAGCTGGTGTCTGGACATGGAATGGAGGAGGCACCATTTTGCTCTTTGGCTCAAGTACCAAATTGTTTCAGGCCAGTCCTGGAGACTTCACCTCATCAATCACAATTTCCACCATGCTTAATCCTCTTCCCTAACAAGCTCTCTTTCTTCTGCCCTCAGCATATGTTATGTTTAATTATATGTCTATTCAGACAGTCAACTCACATCCAGCAACTGAAGCAAACAAACATTGAGCTTTATTGTGGAAATCAGTAACAGTAACTAGAAAGAGAGATAAAGAATGGAAGGATGAGTGATAGGATGACATAAAAAGAAGATATATCAACAAGGTCCTTCAGGCAGCAGAAAACTAGGCTGAGGAAAAGAAAACCAGACTGAGGAGATGAGTAAGAGAGAACCAATCATACAGGCACACACACAAGGAGTTAGGCAAGATCAGTTAAAGACACATAATTACTCTTATAGGGCCTAAATAGTCTAAAGGTACCAGATCCCATCTGATCTTGGAGGCTAAGCAGGGTCCGGTCTGGATAGTACTTGGATGGGAGAACATCAACAAATACCAAGTGCTATAGGCCTTGTTTCAGAGGAAGGAACTAGCAAAACCACCTCTAAGTATTCCTTGCCTATGAAAACCCTAAGAAATTTATGAGGTTACCATAAGTTGACAAGCAACTTGAAGGTTGAACACACACACAATTACACTTTGGGCAATAGCCCATCATGGGAATGCCCTGTTGGGGCAGAACACTTCCCACATTCATACCACCTCACTCCATTCCTCAACGACAGAATCACAAAACTGGAAGTGACTCGAAGGGCCATCTAGTCAAACCCCCAGTGGTATATGAATTAGTGTAGGACTTGTTCCTTCTCAACTGAACTGAGTGTATTTCCAGTTTCTATCACTCTAAAGTAGCTCTGCCCCTAGTTCTTAAACAGTTATATATTTCTGGGGGGGGAATTACAAGCATATACCCATCTGTGCATTTCACAAATGCTGAAAGTCTGAAGAGAAACATATGGTGACATTTTTCCATCATACTTGAATGTTCTTTGAGTTTGGTTTCCTTCCTCCTCCCTCCCACCTTCAAACGTGAATAGCTCACATCACATGTACTTTCTGGCTTGGTACTTTAGTCCTCATCAACAAAACAAACAAAACTACATAACTCTGTGCCAGTGGACAACCAAGCCAGAAGACTCCTCTGCTGCCTTTCAGAATAAAATGTTCAGGATGGCCCAAGTATGCTGCAATAGTAAAAAGAATGCATGCAGACATGATCACAGTGAAGCAGAAGTCAATAACAAACCAACAAAATTCAACAGAATGGATAGAACCATAATTAAAACCAGCTCAAATTTTGAGATGCTGCATAAATATAGAAAGTATTTGGGTGTAATCCAGCATCAGGCAAGCTAACCTCTATTTGCTCAACAGGATCTCCTCCTCTCCACTTAGGCCTCACGCACATCCTTCCCCACAAAATCTGCTCTGGAGGGCTGCCCAACCATCTGGAGCAAATTTTGAAGGTTTGCAGAAAACATTAATAAGAAAAGGGGTTGCCCCCCAATTTCCCTATTCTAGTGATGGAAACTATTCAGTTGGTGAAAAGAATAAATTGGGTACTAACTTTTGCATGGTATTAAAAAGATATGTAAGTGAGCACTAGCTAAGCTTCCATGGGGAATGCTATACAAGCATACCTCAGTGAACAAAGCTTCTCACAAAGAAGCTGCTTTTACAAAGGGTTTTTTTTTATCCTTGCCCTGCCCTTCATCTTCTTCCATATCCTCTGTCTAGTGGAAAGTTTTGAGCAATATCAGCAATGGGATGATGGAGAAACAATGACTTTCAGTGCCAGGTTACAGCTGTGTGCTTGCAGGAAACCACCTAGTAAAACTTGAACTGGGAAAAAATGGGACTCTGCTCTAATTAATCCCATTGTAGCTGTATGTATGAGCCAGCACCTGCTTCCAGAATCCCCTACTGAAAGGCCCTACGAAAAGTGGATGCTGGCGAAAGAAAAGTCTTCCCCTGATGCATTCTGGGAGAAGCTTTCGAATGGAAGGTTCAAATTTTTTTTTTTCCCTTATGCAAGACTGCCTGTATCTGGCTGTTTCATTTCATATGTGGATATTATTAGTTCCAAATAAAATTTGTTGAAAATTGTGGAACTGCTCTTACTTTCTGTTGAGTAGGAACCTACCATTGGCCCCTCATATTCACTAGGTTAGTGGGGCACAAGACCCTCACAAAAGTGGGGAAATCGCAAATATCAAAATGTGTATGTGTCTGTAGGAAGGGGACCAAGTCATGGTGGGCAGAGTGGTCACTCAGGGTCCAAACCAGGTCAGGGAAAGGAGAGGGAAAGGAGGTGGGTCGGCCTGGTGGCCCTATACTTCCTCTCTCCTGCCCATCGCCTTCCTTGGATGTGTGTGGAGCATTGGGAGAGGGTTTGTGGTGCTGAGAAATCAGGTTGCAGCTCTCCTTAGCTGGCCAGGAAGTGCCTGGTGGATCAAAAGGAAGACCAGAGGCAAGTTTTTAAAAGGCTGTGCAGCCTGATCGGAGCCACTGAGAGGGAAGGTTCCCTCAGAAAAGAAGAACCTGAGACTGGGGGAGCAGAGGTTGGAGAACCTAGCAAATAACTAAATCCATGAAAGTCAAACCCACAAACGTGGAGGGCAGACTGTATTCCTGTTCTTCCCAAACTATTGCTGCCTCTGGTACCAAATTTTCTATGAAAGAAGTAAAGTCTAGGGCCACATTTACTTTGGTCACTGCATTATACATGGATATGAGAAGTCATGAACGATGGGTGCCATTTCCATACTAGACTGTTATAGTGCTATTACTCCACTTTCAACATGCTATGGAATCTGGGGTTTACAGTTTAGGGAGGGGCTCAAAGCTCTTCCTAAACTGCAAACCCCAGGACTCCATAGGATGTTGAAAGTGGAATAATAGTGCTATAACAGTCTAGCGTGGAAATGGCCTACGGTTCTCTTTTATCACCACTGCCTAATGATAGAGAATAGAGCAATCAGGTAGAAAGGCCTCTGTTTCAGTGGAGTTCACCTACTCATCCACTGTCCAGAGAAGCCCTAAGAAGCCCTCAGCATTTTCTAGGGTGCCAAGCCGGTTATTTGTAGACCACTGGCCGCATCTATTAGCTCTCATCACTGTAGTAACCTATATTAACCACACAGATTCTGTAGGAAAACATGCAAAATGACTTGAATGGCAGAAAGCAGCCCTGGCCTGCCTCCTGTGGAACCAACAATACTTCACACACTAATCAAGGTGCATAGTGTGAACTGCTACACAGATGACAAATGGAGATGATGCCAAGTTGTAATAGTCCAAAATAAGCAATAAAAACAGGAGGTTTACTAAACTCTTGGTGGGCTGTCTCTCATAACTAAAGAACTATGGGGAGTGTTACATAAGCCTCCCTAGATATGCCTAAAGGCATTTATTCATATCCCTCTCTGGACATCCTTGCTTTCCCTGCTGTTAAAATAAAGCTTGTACGCAAGGGTATAGTGGAAGGGTGGGGAGGAGGGCACTGTCTTCCCAAACAAGAATGGTAGCACCCAAAAACATTTTCCTTCACTCTTCAAATGTTAGCATTAAAGTAACTTAAAATTTCAGTTCAACATGCACAAAATACAGTTTAAGCATCCAAAGAAATGGGGCAGGCGAAGTTCTTGACAATACAGCAAATCTAAGAGTTCAAGATATGAATGATTTTCAATCTCTCACTCTTTAAAATGCTAGAAATATGGGTATAATTTGGGTGGGTAAAATTCTTATCAAGGAAGGGAAATGGCCTCATTTTGCCCCCTCCCTATAGCTATATGTATAGCCTTCTGAGGACAGACACCTACTTTGTAGTAGCAGTTAGGTGTTTCTAGTGCTTCTTATTTTTCTCTGTATCTATTTAGGTCATTGTACATCAATATATTAATATGACTACTCGATTGCACTGCTTGATTGTTCTAACATTGTTAAGATTGCCCATGGTGGAAAATCTTGGGCAGGATATAAATAAAAGTGAACAAATAAATACTTTATTCTGTTTTCTTATATGATAACAGAACATCATGACAGAAAAACAGTTCAAGTAGTTACCAGTTTGGGCTGCACCACTGTTAACTTGCCAGTTTAGAATAACCATGCTAGAAGGTTTCGCTATGACCAAGTTTTAATTCCTGTAAATTATCCTAAAACAAAGGCCCACACGGCAGCCCCCCCCCGGCATCCTCATAAGAACGGATGCTTGTCTTTATTCATGAGGCCGTCTGTATTATGCAAATCTATCTTGCAACTATGTTGCTAATTAACTGCCTCTGTAATTCATGTGGGTTTTGTACACTGTAGGTTAACATTAAACTGCTGAACTTTCCAGATTTATATGTTTCGGTCTCAGTCTGGGGAAAGGGAGGAGGAAGACAACAGAAATGCTAAGAGAAATTCTATTAAAATTGAAACCTGTTTGATTAAAAAAATAAAGCGGGGGGAAGGGGAAGAAAGGAAAGGAAAGGAAAGGAAAGGAAAGGAAAGGAAAGGAAAGGAAAGGAAAGGAAAGGAAAGGAAAGGAAAGGAAAGGAAAGGAAAGGAAAGGAAAGACTGCATATCTTAAAATAAACTCAAAAGCCAGGGAAGGGATGTAAATAATTTGGAAAGCTCCTGGAAATGAATGGGAGTGGATCAGGGTGTATCTGGTCAGTGTTAACAATGGGCGCTCATTTACATGCCAATGGAATAGATGGAAGACACAGTCACAGCCATCCCAGGAATGTCTTTTGATCTCATTTATCTGGTTGTCAACATACAGTTTGAGTCAGGGAAAAGAAAGGTTACAAAAGCAAAACACACAGATGCATGTAAGCTGGAATACTCCTATTTCTACCACTTTAAGGGCGAATTAAGTGGATGCATGCTGAAGTGGGCAAAATAACAAAGAAAGAGTCCTACCCCCCATCCCTTCGAAACACTCATTTATGCATACGCAGCAAAACGTTTAAGTGAAACACAGAAACAGCAACAAGGAGACCAGTCAACCATTTTTTCCTTTGTGAGAAAATCAAGGCTGTTGGAAGAATATATGAAGATACATTCTACTGGATGAAACATTCACAGGAAACAGAGGAAGCTAACTTAAGACATCAGATTCTTATCTATAATGGGGTGGGCTGTTTATAGCTTTCCAGATATTATGGCACACAACTCCTATAATCTCTAGAGTGCCTAGAACTCATGGGAGTTGAAATCGAGAAACATCTAGAGTAAACTGGGGAAAAATGAATTCTAGATCACTTCCTGCTGGAAAAAGAAAGGCCTCTCTTGGGACTAAAATGGCCCAGATAGGACCAAAACAACTCCTCACCCCTAACGGGTACTGGGGGACATTGCAGGGGAAGAGATCTCAAAATTTGAAAGACTCTCCAAAGTCTAAGGGTCTAAATATCCTAAAAGCACCAGCTTCTGTCTGATCTTGGAAGCTAAGCAGGGTCAGCCCTGATTAGTATTTGGATGGGAGACTACTTAGAAATACCAGGTGCTATAGAGGAAAGCTATGGCAAGCCACCTCTGAGTAATTCTTACCCAAGAAAACTCTATCAAATTCATGGGGTCACCACACGCTGACAGGCAGAGAAGGCACATACATGCAGAGACCAAAGTCTAAAGTCAATGTGGCCCACTAACCCCAGACAATTCCCCATCCCCATCTAGACAACCACAAGTCCCCATCTCTGATCTATAATGATTTGCAGAAGCTCTCCACAATTTCTAATAGGGGTCTTTCCCAGCTGTATCCGAGGATACCAAAGCCCTTTTTACATATAAAGCATGTGCCTCACCACTAACTCTTCCCTACCTGGGTGCTTCAAGGAAGACCTATCATTCAAACAACTGATTGTTGCCATTATGCCAGGGGTTTAGTGAAATCAGTTAGATCCCAAAAACCTTTTGTGAACAAACATCTTTTTCACTTGGCACCAGTCCTATCAGCCTGAAAATCTCCCAAAGAATTCAGAAATTCTGTATATTCCATAAGTTTCTAAGGGCAGGCCATCTGGATTGGTACACTATCCCTACAGGGAGCGTCCGTTAGCACTGAGCCAAAATTCAGATGGAAGTGATCTGACCATGACTACCCTCTCCCTGAAAAAAACCACATTATTCTACATCAGACCAACAGCAAAATCAAGGCCCAAGGTGTGTCCCCACATGTGTCAGATCAGGGATATACTGAAGCTCTTTTCTTGGTAACCATGAAGCCCTAAGCTGGATCTGTCAGGACAGGCTCAGCATGGTTGTCGAAGTCACCCAGCACCCCCTCTGAGACCATTTTGGTCAGCTCTGGCAAGAAGATTCCTTGCAGTGATGTGGGTATACACTACCAACACTCTGTCTCTAAGTATAAACCTTCAAAGCTCATACCAGGGCAGACAGGTTTCTTCATGAAGGATCTGGCATTCTTACAGATGATGGCAACTCCTCCCTCCCTCCAACCCCCCCCCCAATCTAGGTTGGTGCTGCAGTGAATACCCAGGTAGACAAAGCTGGGACAGATCCACTCCACCAGGATCATCCACTCAAGTCTCAGTAATACACACCACGTCAGCCCCTTCATCTTCAAGGAGGTCATGGATGGTAGTTGCTTTATTGTGGACTGGACTGGCATTTAGGAGCAGCAGCAAGAGACCAGAGGGGAAGTTGATAGGACAAGCTGGATCTTGACAGATGGAAGAAGGACCAAAACATGGGATAAGTTTCAAATATCTACCTCATTTTTCTCCAAAGGAGGCATCCCATTCCTCCCCACTGCCCTGGAATTCACCCAAGTACATAGACAAACAGACAAACAGGATCAGTAATAGAGTGCAAGTGCAGCAGGTAAGACACATTTATCACAGTACTCATCTCTCCCCTGATTAACCTGAATTTTTCCCTTCAGTCTCTGTGTCTCACTCAGGCAGCAGCCCTGTCAGTACCCTGAAGAGTCAACCCACACTCTGCTGTGCTTGGTACTGTTTTAGCAGACCATGCCTCTCACCCAAGGCCTGTGACCATGCTCCAATCTGAGAAAGGTCTGATGTTCCTTCTCTTGTGCCTCCACAGTAATCTACCTCCCAACTGCTCATTTTGTGCTTTATATTATCTCCACTTTAAACTACCCACACCAAACAGGTCATGTAACCATAACAATGCAGTTAGAGCCTTGGTTTGTAGCTAAAATGTTTGGTGGATTTAATTGCAACTGACAGATATATAACCCTTGCAAAATTGGTTTACTGTGTGTAGATTTTAGATGCCTTCTATACTGATAACATAAGAACAAATTTATATGCAAAAATTGCTATGCTAGGAGAGACTTTCTAACTCTCTGGAGAGAACTTCAAAGAAGCAGTTTTATATTGTTCTCTTTAGAATATGGTCTCTATTAAGCAAGAATTGACTCTCTGTTTCCCCCAAAGGGGTGTGCAAACTACTATATTTTTTTTCAAAGTGAGAACACAATAGAAAGAAAATATGTATTCCTCTGTAATTTCTCATTTTTTGCTTCTTCTTTGTATTAAGTGGAGAGTCTTACATGTTTCTGTGTGCATTAATCATTCATCTTGTAGAATGGATGCAAAGTGGTTTGTGGTTGTTACACCTATTATTATTATTATTATTATTATTCCTATTATTATCATCATTACTAGCAGCAGCAGCAGCTAGCATTCTGAATTGCAATTACAGATTCAGAACCTAGAGTTACGGGCCCCTATTCAGTAATATGAATAATCTTACTGTAAGAGTATATAAATGCCACCCCAGCACACCTTAACAGCCAGCAGCCACTTCAGGCAATGGAGTTCTGTCCAGCTTCCAACAGGGGTGCAAGGAATATGATGTTTCCCATCCCTTCCTACTAGCAAGTGAAGTTGCAACAATCAGAAGCAGGACTCCTGTCACAATTGCCTCACTTGCTGTCACGAAAGGGTTGGAAACATCATCATCCCTGAACCTCAATTGCCAACTGAGCAGACCTTTCCCCAATTCAGTTGCTAGCTGTTGAGATAAGCTGGAGGGTCTGGCCCAAGAGTCGTTACTTAGTTATGTAAACTAAGTTGCTGATGTAGAACACCAATGAACATTAGTATTATCATTACTCAGTAATGTATCTAAGTCTTTTACTCCAAGTTTCAAGCCAAGTCTCAAGTCCTTGAAGATACTTTCAAGTCAAGTCTCAAGTCAAATCTCAAGTCTGGAAGCCAACTTTATATCCCAACCAAAATTCCAGAATTACTGGATAGAGAGAAATAAATTCATTTTTAACAATTTAAGCAGAGTCGGAACTCTACATTTGCAATTTTGCCATCTGCAGCTTTGGAAGTGGGAAATAGGATCCTGTCTTATTCTCCATTATTGAAGATTCAAAAGATTTAGAAGGAAGGATCCTTCCTCCTCAGGCCCATTGCCTAACACATTTGCTGTTCCCCTCTGAGAAATGCACCCATACCTTGGGCTTGAGAGAGACTGTCATGTGACCAGTAGGCAAAAAGAGATGGAGGCACTGATCAAAGTTGTAAGGTTTCTGAATGAACGTGTTATGTTCCTGAACCAAGGGCATCAAGTCAGTCATTAAAAATATACAAGTATCAAGTTGAGTCAGTGCATCATTTATTGCTGAGTCAAGTCCAAGTCAAGTCAAGTCAAGTCACCGAAGCGACTTAAGTTCCACTTGAGTCCGAGTCTGTCAACTCGAGTCTACATCACTGTCATTACTGTTATCTCTCATCCCATTTCACAACAATCCTGCAGAGTAGATTACTACTATTCTCAGAGGGCCATTCAGTAGAAGAGAAAGACACAGAGGAACACAGTATTGTAGAAGAGAATTCTGTAGAAAAGAAACACGCACTTCAGCCGAAATGCAGAGTTTGACAGAAGTCCTCTCAGCAAGTTAGATGATTTATATCCCTAATGGCATTCCAGCCATTAAAAAACAAGCAGGCAATAAAGATGACAAAATTAAGTAGCCATTTGTTATTCATCAAACAACTATCATAAGGAGAAGTGATTGGGGCACACAAAGAGCTTAAGAAAATGTCTACAGGGTGAGTAAATCATGTTAGTGGGACATGTCCATATCTGGTGAGGTGTGGGGGAGACACAACAAATAAAAACAAAGCAAATGCTGTTTTAAAATACTGATTGAAGGCCAAAAACATTATTTCCAAGTTCCCTGTGTGTCTCTTCCCTGCCTCAACTTTTCTTCCTCCTCCACCACACGCACAGAGCTTTCAACCGTTTCCTGTGAAAAGATTCTGTCATTCCAATAACTGCTGCGGTTTTTTAAAAAAATGAAAGAGCTGACAGGAGCTCAGGAGTAAGACAAGCACTTACGATTCTTGTTGTAAGTGATGCTGTATTAACAGACATGTGCTGCATGGAACCCCATGAAAAATAACATTTTGCATGGGAAAAAAATATCCCTAGCCCTCTAGAAGGGGTGCAGGGAGACACATTAGAATGCAGTACAGCAGCCATTATAAAAAGGATGTCTTTTTCCTTAATACCACAATCTGATAAATTATCTTAAGTAGCACATTAATGTCAGAAATTCAGCATAATCTAACTTCTTCTCGGTGGCAGTATTAAATGGCTTTCAAACATCTTTCCTACTACTCTGACATTAAATTTAATCGTACCCAATGAGACCACACAAGGAAATGATTCAGGCTTCTTTTGGGGAGAAAAAAAATCTACCATGAAAGATCATTGCCTTTTAACCAGGTTCCAGATAAATGGATGCAAACATTGAAGGGCTGCCACTTCTAGGGGGCAAGACATGTAATTAGCTGCATAATGTGCATCACGTCAACAAGAACATAAATGTTCTATAGTGTGTCTGTGTGGTGGCCAAATGCAGATATAAGGCTGTCAATCTCTTGAGAATTGTTTAATACGCTGGAAGCAGTCCACCTGTACATTCTTTCTCTTCCCATAGTTCCCTTCTAAATTTATCCCTCACTTCACTTGCTGACTTTAATTGTGGTTGGCACTGGGGGAACAAATATGGCATGAGAAGCCACTCTAGAGTTTTGGTGCTTTCAGAGGTTTGGGTTAGCACTGATCATGAGGCTCCATCCCTTTTTTTTTTTCATATGTTGAGTGCAGATGTAATGCTTCTCATCTCTCCCACTGGGATGAAACTGCAAAACTGAGCACTCTCTCTTTACGTCCGTGGTATGCAATAGGGATAAAAAGGAAACTTGCACATTTTCCTCTCCTGGATGACAAAGGATATCTTGATCTATGAAGACATTCTGTTAAGAAAATGGTCCACCCCCGTGAAATTTTTGTTCACATTTTATGATCTGTGTGAAAATTTTCCTTTGTGAAAAAATAAATCCCCTTGCTTTTTTTGCAAAACAAACTTGCACTTGGCACAAAAAGAACATTTTTTTCCAAGAAATCAGTGTATTTTGTGCCACAGTGTTGCTTCTGCCCCAAAAAGAAAGAAAAGAAAACTTTTATGCAAACACATTTTTCACAAAAAAAGTCCCGAAGTATGAAAATCATTGGAAAATTTTCAATAAAAGTCTCTGAATCCTGACATTCCTAATAGGCAATCACCATGTTCTTCATGTGTCAGGTTAACAATGGTTTAGGTTAACAGCGGTTTAGCAAACAGAAGGAAAACTTTCACAAGTCCTGGGGAAAATACAGCACCAAAACTCACAGGGGCCAAACTGTACCACCAAATTTCAATGGTACTACAGGAGGGAGGGAGAGGGAAATAGAGGAAGAGAGATGCATTTCAACACATTTTCCCTTCAAAACAAAATGCGCGGGGTTCATGCTCCTTTTTTTTAACAGATCTGTGCTTCTGGTTCTCTGTTTTAAAATAAGGAACAGTTTCTCCACATGTGTTGATTTAAAGCAAAAATACACTAAAAAGTTAATTTTTTTCTCATTTGGAGTGGCACAACAAGGGTGGGTGTGGGCTTGAAAAACAGGAGGGGGAGCACACAGGTTGCCTGTTGTCTTCCCCCCCATGATTATTTTAATATTACATTTGTACCTCTGTACGTAATGGTCAATGCAAACGACGATGGAACTTGCTGGCTGGTCAGTTTTGAAGTTTGTAGGGACTAAAATGTTGGTCCTTCTCAAAATGGCCTTCCAGAAAATCTAGTTGCTGGCAATGACATGAACTTGCTGTTTCCAGTTCTGTGAGCTCATGAATTAATTCTGCCATAAATGTGTTTAAACTGTTAACATGTCTGTACTCCTTTTTCAGCCTTCCCAGAACAGTCACAGTTTTGAAGTTTAAAGCAGTAACCTTTTCTGTAGCTCAATCACAGAGCAAGCTTTCATCTGACAAGGTAATTTAGAGTTACATACACTGGGGGGAAATTCTTGCAAGTTGTAATATGTTTCTTTAGTTCTTCTGCTCCTTTATGAGATTTTTTTTTAGAAGACATTTTCACAAGAGGCAAAAATCTAATGAATGACAATAATCTAATCAATAGAGATCTAATTTGCTCAAGAATCGCATATGTTTAGATTCAACACTCAAACCAAAGAATCCTCCCGCTTATTTTTTCTACATAGATATTTACATAGTCAACAATAATTTCTTTGGAGTCTTTCTGGTAGAACGTATAGCAAAGAAAGATTGCAGCTGCAGTGACAGATAACCAGCTGTATAATCCTATTCTTGATTTATCAGCAAAGCCTGAAGATACCCCAATGTAGGATAGCTATATCAGTAAAATAATTCCATTGCACCAGCTACATGTGCAAGCCTTATGGCTAGTGGGAAACTCCCAACATAAAGGAAAAAGAATGGGTGGAATCCAAAGCATGAAATGGGAAGAAGACAGCTGAGGTGAGACCTAAACTTCATGCACAGACCCATCCTATTGCTGCTGGTGGCGCAACACTACCTGTGCAAAATAAGTATGAACACTCCCAACCAAAGTCATCAGCTGAAGAGGACTCTCTCCTTTCATATCCTATTGCTCAAATAGGATTCTAACTGACTGCAGCCAACTGCAGCATAGCACTGGGAATATCTAACATCCAGTCCAGGAATTAAGTAGAGAAATACTCTGTGCGTGTGCATGTGTGTGTGTGTGTGTGTGTAGCCATTCCCACACTAGACTGTAATAATGCTATTATTCCACTTTCAACATTGTATGGAATCTTGGGGCCCCTCCCTAAACTGCAAACCCCAGGATTCTGAAAGTGGAATAACAGCACTATAACAATCTAGTCCAGAAATGTCCTGTGTGTGATGCAAAGCATCACATCATTCTGCTCACTTCACCATTCTGTCTAGAGAAGAGAAGCAAACTGAGAAGAAACTCTGATGATGGGATGCCTAGCATCAAGAAAACACACATAACCAAAATCCAGCTGTCAGAAATAAAAAAAATTATATAAAGTGCAGGTGAGTTACACCTGAGTGCACAAAATCTTTGCGTGCCCTGCCCAAAACAGGATCTGTTGGGCCAACTGAGGTGGCTGCCTCAGGTGAGAGATGGAGTGAGGTGAACACAAGATATGGGGTGAAAGGGTTGGATGCCATGTGGCCTACCAGCCCTCTGTCTTCAGGTGTGAGGATACTGTCTGATTGTTGCCGGACTGAAAACTGGAGATGACTACTGTACCTGTAGAAGCACATGTTGCTTGTCACACAACCAGACAGCAAGCAACACCTGCCAAAATTCCTTCTTCTAGACAATCATTAAAGGTACAGGACCTGTCCCCAGTTTCCCTTCTGGCTACCCTACCTCAGACAGCAAAACAGCTTAGGTCAGCCCAAGTTTTGCCTCAGTTATTTTATATATCATCATGAATGAGGGGTCCCAATTCTAGCGCTGCAATCAGAGCCACAAGGAAAAAGTACCCCATATACTAAGCAAACAAGGAGGACTCCTCAGGAAAGGGACTCCCAAATATGTCCCATTGCTCCTGTGATGACCACAGGTTATCTTATCTTCCCCATCTTTGCAATCAGACAAAACATTTTCTAAATACATTTTAAATATATAGAAATAAGCCAAAGCTAAATTTTCTTTTTGAACTTCTAGACTCCTATGTAACCATCTCAAAGGAAAGAAATAATCCATTTTACACCATGAGTTTAGCTTAGGCCATGCTATCTCCCCTCCCCATTCTCTCTGTCTGATCATATAGAATACAACACAGTATATCAATGTATTAAAACTTCTTGATCTCTGCATAATCTCAACTGGGATTTTCTTGAAATTCCTAGTACTTTAGTGCTTCTCTAAAATGGAAACTGGCAGTAATACATACATATTTAAGCATTCAGAAGCCACACTGTACGCTTTCCAAATATTGAAAGTGCAAATTATGTGTTCCAGAATTTTAGTTACAGAACATAACATCTGTAAGAAAATCCATATCATAAGTTGATGCTCAGCACCAAATTCCATGTCATGTTGTTGGGACATATGAGTGCTCCTGTGAGTCATCCCTGTACCTGAAGCACAAACCATCAGGTCATGGTATCATGATATCATAAAAGCAGAAGAAATAAATTTACTAATCCTAACCTCCATGTTGTATTAGGTGGGCAAGTTGCAAGGGTCATTTCACTGTCTCATAACCCTACAGAGAATATGCTGTCTGTTCTAAATGCTACTACCATTTAAAAAAAAATGTTCTCAAAGGCTCCAGAGACCTGGGGGATATATGTGGCCCATGGTACACACGAATCCCAGTCCTGTGCTAAGGTGCATCTTGCGTCAAACTCCCATGAAGAATTTGGCAATTTAACATCCAGCTCTTGCAACATGCTCTCAGATGAGACAGACCACTTCAGTTTGCCTTCAGGCCTGGTTATGGAATAGAAACAGGGTTCCTCAAGTGTTCCACAACCGTGGTGACAATCCTCCATCAGCCCCTTTCACCTTCCCAGTTCTTGAATAGACTCAAGGACTATATCCCCACCCACTTCAGACCAGACTCATACTTTTACTGTCTCTCCCTCCATGATCATTCACAGCATGTACTAACTGGCAGGAAGGCAAGGTAGACGAGTGAGGAGGATCGTTGCTAGTATATCCCACCCCAAAGAGGTCCAAAAAGGTGCCTGCATCGCCATGCACAGACCACAAGGGTCCATTATCTTCACCTGGGTATCATCCTATCCCCTCTTACCAGATATGTGGCCATGTAAGTGGGATGGGGTGAGGGAGCCAGGCAAGGAGGGTCTCCCATCTGTGGCTATGACAGCTGGCAACTGGCAAGCATTCTCATTTGGCTGCTGCCTCTGCCCTGCTCCTGCCAGTCACTCCATGGGTGTGCACTCTGGAGAGGGAGAGGGAGACTAGTAGACTGCATTGGCTAGGAGAGCTGGCAACAAGGAAAAACTCCTTACTTGGCTGCTCACCCCTCCTCTATCCATCCAATCACATGGCTGTGCAGAAAAGAGGGGGTGGGGGAAGCCAAGCAAGGAGGGATTTCCTGTGAGACTTTTTCCAACTGGGGTAGAATCAAATGAAGACAAAAATCTAGGAGTGTTTTGAGCTAAGTGCAAGCCCATGTGTACTAAGTGGGCCATCTCAGCCCTTTGAGCTGGGCTGAAATCCGCACAGTTCAGTGTTTCATGAACATATCTAGTGGGGGACAGTGCCTTAGAGAAGCACGCTACGCCACGATATAGCCTTCTTCCCAACTGGGCTTTCTATAGATCAGAGGAAACCAACAGAGTAGTGGGGCGCATGACATCTTTAGGAATCTCCTCCAGGTTTTGCCACTGCCCTCCTCAAAACACAGCTTAACAGCCCCTGGTATTCCTTGGTGGCCTCACATTCAAGTACCAACCAGGCCTGAACCAGCTTAGCTTCCAAGATCAGACAAAACCTGGTGTCGTCAGGACATTTAGGCCACATCAATACTGCAATATCAATACTGATTGCTATTTAGTATTGTTTAATCATTTTTGAAGGGCAACTGGAGATAGGAGATGAAAATACCTTTCCAATCCCTGGGTTGTCTTTCACTTTTGACACAGCTCTCAAAAGGCATGGTGGTGCTGGAGGAGGACACATTTGCAGGATGCCACTGAAATTTGTGGCATAGATGGAGAAGTCGTGGGAGTGCAGCAAAGGCGCATGATGCTTCTTTCTCTTCGACGACAGGTTAAGTTTCTGAGCGGCCCTGAACGAAGTAATATCAAGGAAAAAAAGGACAGCATTACTATCCACAAGGAGCAATTGAGGCCAGTAAAGCAGATGTTTAGCACCATCCCTACATGTTTAACAAATCAAACCATTTCATTTATCTTCAGAGTTCATAAGAACTTACTGCCAGGAGACTAATAGAAGGAATCAGGGGCCAAAATATAGCTGGCAAGATTGTGTCTGTCATTTTTCTCTCCAGCAGAATTTCAGTAATACCCCTAACTTGAAATGAAGAAATCTGGCAAGAACTTAAAAGAAGACACAAAGGTTGCCAAACCTCAAGTCATAAAATGCTGGAATCATCCCGTTGTCATTTGCAGGGCCAGATGGACTCGGCTGCTGCTAACATTTACATGGAAGTTACATATTGTACCCGAACAAGTGAAGAGACAAAGAGAAAATGACTTTTGGCTGCAGCACCAACCAGTCGGGTTGTGAGTCTCAGAGGGGAGAAAAAAAACTAGCTGAATTTAAAGAGCAAAAGAACATCAGAAACTTTGTTTTTGAGAAATAGCTTCTGGAGTGCAATCAGAAGCACAATTAGGTTGCTGCAGCAGCCAACTGAAATTTAAGCATCTTAAATAAGCACAAGGTGTAATATTTGTCATTAATATTGTTCTTCCACATAAAGGAGGACAGTATGATGTAGCTGTTAGGGTGGACTGGGACTTGGAAAATCCTAGTTCAAATCTATTCTGAGCCATGAAACCCCCTGGGTGACCTTAAGCCAGTCACACTTTTTATGTCTCTCAGCCTGATCTATCTCATAGGTGTCAGCCTGATCTATCTCATAGGTGTCAAGCCCACAAACCACCAACCCCATTCTGACATAGCCAGTAGAGTTTATTTGTGACACAGAAAGGACCACAGCCCACTTCTTCCAAAGTTGCTGAGACTGAACCATACATGGCATTCAATGGTTTTATATCTTCACATACAAATTTTGGCACACAAAGCTGTGATTGGAGAGGATCACATCTTTAGACGTTTCCCAAATTCCCATCTTTCTTCCTTGAGACCAGAACATGTTTTCTGCCACTTATCACTGGACACTTCAAGTTCTAACAGCACATTTTAGAGCTTTCTTCTTCACTCGCTCTGATCTTCTCCTCCTCTACTGGATACATTGTAGCAATAAAACAATTAGTCATTTGATACTTTCAATTACACACACAAGCTTCAAGCAGATACATTGTTGCAATCAACAATTAGCATTCAATCTTTTGTAGCACTCTAACTATTCAAACATTTTCTATGCTGACTACGTAGGGTCTTCCTGGCAAGATTTGTTCAGAGGGGGTTATCTTTTCCTACCTCTGAGACTGAGAGAGTGTGATCTGTCCAAAGTCACCTAGTAGGTTTCCATGGACAAGCAGGTCTCCAGAGTGGTAGTCCAGTGCTCAAACCATTATGCCACTCTGGCTCTCAGTCTGAATGTTACCCATCCCGAAACTGTTTCAGTTCCATAAACAACAATACTCAGCCTGGGAAGGAAGAAATAATACCAGAATCTATTTATTTTCCACTTTTCTACCCATGCTTTCCCCATTTTAGAGTATACTAATGCAACTGTATGCCCTCATTTTAAATTGTTACCAATTCTAAATGCATTGATGGGCATAAAGATTATACCAATTGAGTAAGCAAGCAGCCAGGCAACCAGACATGAACTCCCAGAGCTTGGAAGGCTTCCTTTTTTGGCCTTCAACTTCCAGTATCACCTATTCATAAAAAACAGTGGCCAAGCCTGGCTTCACCAAGCTTGACCTTCAGTGCATTCTTAGTGTAACCAGTAGAACATCTGTCCATAAGAGGATCTGCAGAATGCACTCCCTTTGGGTAGGAACCTCTATTTAGCAGGATGGATGAATTAGCACCAAAGGCAAGATTAAAATGCAACACAAACCAAGGGCCACACCAAATAGCTCCATCTTAATAGCACCATTTAATTTACATAATGTTTACATAAACATGATTGACAACTGTCATGAGAGTACCTTGCAGTTCTGGGATTCTATTGTTGAAATTTTTATTTTATTTTATTTTATTAATCCTCATCCTTAAGATTATCTCTATGGCCGAACAGTCAGTCTTGAAATGTTGCCTGCTTTATAAATGACATTTCCCATATTTTTGATTAATAGGGAATATTATGCACATTTTGGCTTCCATTATGTGCTGTAACATGGAAATAACAAACGGGGGTGAGGATGAAGGAATAGCTCTAGAGAATGTTTTTAAAGCTCCATGAAGGGATACATGAAGTCCTGATAGATTAATGATTGCTTCAATACAGTCTGCAGCTGGAGTCCCCTTGGGAGAAATATATAAAAGAGGAAAGGATGCCAAGATTGAATTTACACATCCAATGTTTATTCAGACACCCGAGCTGAGTGTTAATAGCCAGATATGTTTAACATACACAAGGGGATCGACAAATGAAAGATGTAGGTCAAGTATACTACAAAGGTATGAGATTGGCTATAAAAACCAAGGCCACAACCCAACACAAAACTGGGCATATTTCAAGCCACTGGTATGAAACACATCAAACTCTGTACTGAAGTTTGTAATAAAATTTGTTTTAAAAGGGTCTAAATTTTAAAATTAATTGCCAAAAGCCACTGGGTGGACCATATTGCAACTGAGCTTTGTTTTTAAAAAATGAAATTCACGTTCAATTCTGCTAATCATTCTGAAAAGCCTTGGCAAATGAACTTAGGAAGGAGAGCACATGACCTAAAGGAATATAGTCCTGATACTGGACTGGAAAAGACCCTGTTCATGAACTGTGATGCCAGAACTGAAATAAATTAAGCAGAATCTGACTCAGTAGAAATTATTATTATCATTATCATTACCCTTTATTTATATAGCACTATCCATGTACATGGCACTTTACAAATTTAAAATACAACAGTTGCCCTAAATAAATACATAATAAAATGAAAATATACAATGAAAAGGATCCAGGGCATATGGAATTACAACCAGTACAACATAACATTACTATAATGGCAATAAACGTTACTCTAATGCCAACAAAATACAATATCTAAATAGCAATAAAACTAGTCCAGTGTTCCAAAGATTTCAGAAAACAAGAAAGTTTTCAGTTTATATTTAAAAACAGTGAAGGAAGGGGCAGTTCGCAAGATTCCACACATAAGGGGCAGCGAGAGAAAAAAGGCGTAACCAAGCTAAAGGGGAGGAGACTCTAGGTTAGGTAAGAAGGCAAGTATTCACAGAGCGTAGGTTTATTATGCAGGGCCTTAAAAGTCAAGACAAGGAGCTTATAAAGCAGTGGTTCTCAACCTGTGGGTCCCCAGATGTTTGTGGACTTCAGCTCCCAGAAGCCCTGAGCATTCACCATAGTGACTGGGGCTTCTGGGAGCTGAAGTCCACGAACATCTGGGGACCCACAGATTGAGAACCACTGTTATAAAGGATCCTACATGGCATAGGTAACCAATGAAGGGAAATCAAGAGAAGGGCAATGTGATCAAAATGGCGGGCTAAGAAAATTATTTTAGCAGCAGAATGAAAAACAGAGACCAGAGAGGAAAGATGAGATCGAAGAAGACCAGTGAGTAAAAGATTACAGTAATCGAGAAGAGAAATAACGAGAGCATGGATTAAAGTCTTGGCAGAAGAGAGAGAAAGGAAGGGTTGGATTTTAGAGACGTTATAAGGAAAGAAGCGACATGACCTAGCAACAGTCTCACTATAGGAAGCAAAAGACAAAGAGGAGTAAAAAATGAATCCAAGACTGCGAGCTTCCTTCACCGAATGAATAAGTGTATTGTTGACAGTGATGGAAAAGGCAGAAGGTAAAGAAAGTTTAGGGGAGAAAACGAGTAATTCTGTTTTCGCTATATTAAGTTTGAGATGGTGATGAAGCATCCATGAAGAAACACCAGAAATACAATCTGTAATGCGATCTTCAATATCCCTAGAAAATTCAGGAAAAGAAAAGTATAGTAGAATATCATCAGCATAAAGATGATATTGAAACCCAAAGGAACTAATAAGATTACCTAGGGATACAGCATAAAGAGAAAATAAGAGAGGGCCCAGAGCAGGACCTTGAGGGACTCCCACAGAAAGAGGAAAGGAAGTGGATTTATAATTGCCAACTTTCACATTAAATGAGCAGCCAGAAAGACAGGATGAAAACCAACTAAGGATAGACCCAGTGAACCCTAAGGTATGAAGCAAATCTAACAAGAGAGCATGATCAACCATATCAAAGGCAGCTGAAAGATCGAGAAGAGCTGTCTCCATGGAGTATAAAGGACGATATGCAGATTGAAAAAGATCAAGTATAGCAGCCTGAGACAAAAAAGAAAGACAATGTGTATGGACAACATGTTCTAACACTTTAGAAAGTATCTTCCCATTTTCTTTGGGAAATTATGCTCCTTGAGTGTGCACTTGGACATTTCAAACACGAAGGCAAGAAGCAGGGTTTTTTTCAGATACACAGGCCATACACTTGCACTCATCCAGCAGCCAGGGCTAAGTACTGTGATATATTTAGAGAAAACCCTTCGTCTGCCAGGTCAGGACTATTCTAGGTCCTGAGATTTCAAGGCCTAAACCTGTGACCTAAGGATGACTCCTCATGATGTCATTAAACATGACACATCAGCTGTCAAGCACACTTGCACAGAGTATGCTGTTCTACTCAAAAATGGCAAGTCTAACAATTGAGGAAAACATGCACGCAACTTCCAAGGCAGTACTCTTACTCTGAGATTCCTCCTCCTTGTCCTGGGGACTGGAGAAGCAGAGGCCAGGCCCTGAGATCTACAGAACTTTCTACTATGTATTGTACTGCATGATAAAATTCAGTATTTCCAAACTGCCTCACTTCATTAAGGCCTTTTCCGCAGCTTGCTGGATCCTGGCGGCATCCTGCGGGGATCTAAGCACAGCCTTTCCTGGGAGGGGAGTGCAACAGGGAGCACTCCCCTCTGCATCAGCTGGTTTCATCTTCAAGGAAGCGTGATGACTCTGCCTCTTCCTTTTGCAGAGCAGCTGAGTATTTTCCCAGGCTGCCCTGGGGCAGGAAGCATCTCCATCGCGCTTCTGGGGCTTCTGCAGGGCAGGTAAGTGTGGGACAGTTGTTAAATCGTGTGTCATTGATGGGAAAAAAACAGCAATGATTTACTTCGCAATTATGACAGCTGGTGACGGGATCGCAATGGGATCATGATGACGTCATGCAGAACGGACATCGCGGTCCCAACATGATCCCGTCACCATTGCAGGATGGGAGTGAACTGTGGAAAGAGTTTAAAATCATCTACCACTTACAGGAGTGGGGTGCGCATTTCTGTGCATAGTCATTCATGGCTTCACCAGGACTGTGGAGTTGAAGACAGAGTCATGGAGCAGAGTTGGAAGCAATTTGAGGTGGAAATGGGAGAAACGCACCAATTCCAACTCTGGCTTCAAAATAAAAACTTTTAGTATTAAATGCCTAATTTGTTGCATATGTACTTTCACAGTAATTAAGGGAAGTCTTCTTCCTCAGAAATTTTAATCAAATAAATATGTTATGTTCTGTCAATCTAAATAACCCAATGACTCATACAGTGGTGAAGAAATGTCTTGTGCTACCATTTTACTACAGTGAATTTGTTATTACTAATTAATACATTTGCCATTTACGAACGAGTCAGAATCAGATCTACAGTGCAGAAGAACAGAGGAGTTAAAAGTTGAAGATTTGGAGTACCAACTCCGCAACCCTGGCTTGCCCCAGTATCCATCAGATACCCCCCACACGCACACAAACATACACAAAAGAAGGCATACAGTGGAAAAAATGTCATGGGGTTGCTACAAGGTAAACAAGAAGCAGAGCTTTGTTCTCAAAGCAGAGAGGAACCACTTTTGAGGAACATGGAGCCCAGATGTTTTTGGCTACCTAGCATAGCCTATTGTGAGGAGTACTAGGAAATACCATCCAACAACATCTGAAGGGCCTCATGATTCCCACAGCAAATTTAGTAGCTCCTGGTGGGTTTATGAGGCACCAGTGCAGGGCCTGCGTCATTCTCAACCCTGCTTTAAAATGAAGTGTGGATTCGTTGTGTGCCTTGCGTACCAGTAGAATCCCACTTCCAGAAGACTTCCAGGAAAACGTTTCCACTGGTAAACACAACATGTGAGGAACAAAGTATTTGTTTAAAAGGGAAAAAAATGGAGGATTTTTTTCCCATCACTGCAGAAAAAACATCAAATTCAGTAGTGGGAACTCAAGGCAAAGTGGGCACCAGTTTGCCCTAAAAAAATGGTTGAGGTAATACAGGGCCATATACACTCCACCCATAAACAAGACTGAAGTTCTACCTGCTCCAGCATCTGGATTCTCACAGTGGCCAACTAGAGACTTCCAGAAAGTTCACAAGCAGGATGCAAGGGTAACAAACAACCTTCTCCTGTTACTCCCCAACAACTGATACTCGGTGTATATTCTGGTACTCTGAGCCTTTGAGATCCAATTTCCTTTTCAAGACTAAAAGCAACTGACAGACTTCTCCTCCATCACTAATTTGTCCAAGCCTTTTTAAAAATCATTTCAGCTGGTGGCCACCTTCACACTTTGCAGCAACCAGGTTCCTAAACTGGGTAACCAAAGAGTTTATTCTGTCTGCCCTAAACTTTCAGATGGCCCCAAATTCTTGTTATTTACTTCTTTCACACTGGGCTTACTTTTCTATCATGTTCCCCTGAGTCATGTTTTCCTAAACTAAAAAGCCCCAGAGGAGGCTCATTTTCCCTGTAAGGAGACACTGAAGCAGCTGTTACAGATGGTGAATAGCCATAAGCAATGGCAAAGCCAGTGGTAATTTTACTTTATCAAGAAAACGCAGAGACATTTTGCAATGCTAGTGAAGCATGCTAAAAAATGTCTACATGAAAGCCTTTGGAGAGGCATCACCTGTTGTCTTAGGGGAGCTGGAAACACTTCTCTATAAGACATTGAGCACCAAAAATATCAAGCAGTAGCAGATTCACAGGACTAAAGAAAGCATTCCTGAATGAAATGAGACTGAAGACTTGGATTAATGAAACCTAAGTATCTAAACCTAAGGATTACCAGATCTTGAATAACCTCAAGAGAGCCTAAACCCAAACCATCTATACATCAAATACAAAACAGCTGAACCCTCAACCTTTTTTTAGTCTTCTTTGAATTTGATGCCAGTCTCAAGGAGCTGCAACCACAGCTTGTACCACACACACTGCTTTGTCCAGCCAATGGAACAGCTGTTATCTGTGTGCCCTTCCTTGAAAGAATTAAGAAGGTACTGTAACCCAAACTGGCATGGCACTGTGCCTGAAACAGCAATAAAGTGCAAGCAACTTTTTCCCCAGAATGCTGGCCAATTCCAGAACATCTTTGTAGCATAGACATATGTTGCAAGTAGGAAGGCATTCAGCTCCCTGAGAAAAATCACTGAAAGGGGGACACCCTTTGCATTTTCTTTGAAATGCCTTGAAGTTCATCTGTGTAAGAACATGCCAATTTACCTTGAAATACATTTTCAAAAGAGATCTGTTGGCAATTGTAGGAGGAAGAGTGTGTCCATGAGATCTTTTTACACTGTTTTTACATCCCACATCATTCACAGAATTTGATAAGATGTTCCAGAGAAGAGATAAAGTTAGTAAGAAAGTGCCACTATGCTATGGTTACATTCAAAAGCTTCTTAAAAACCCATTAAGTTAATTATGTTTACACTGAAAATTGGCCACTTATTACTCTTGTATCAAACTTATGTTTAAATTTACACTGGATTGCTGCACTAAAAACCTTGCTGAGATGAAAGTGAAAAATCCCATCAGTGCTTTTACTCCTCCTCCTTCCAGCCCATCTTTTGAGCTTGGGAGAAAGTCGTTGCTTGAATTTTTGAAAAAAAAATTGGAAAAAAATTTTTTCACTCATCAACTGAAATAGAATGTGTGAGTTTAAAAATAAAAAAGTGCACAGGAAGGATACAGGAAACAACAGGTTTTAACAGTAATGAAAGAGAGAGGAACCACAAAGTATGATTAACTGAGCAGTTAGGCTAAATCTCAATCCAGACTCCAACCCCCAAACAATGGATATAAACACAGTATAAACGCAGTAACAGGACAATTCAAGCTCCCCAAGATCCTCCAAGTATTTCCTACAAAACTTGAAAAATGACAGTGATCCAACCCTCTCCCTACTATTAATACAACAAAGCCCTCAAATGACGAGTTAACATACAAAGAGATATAGTATGAGCAAGTGGGCAAACAATAGGTTACACCCAAGTAGCATCAACAAAACTGAGATGTGGCGAGCAGGAAGACCCACCCATCTGAGAGTTCAAGCCCCAATTACCTGTATTGCCCCCCACCAAAAGGACCGCAAACACCCCAAAATGCAAGGGAGGCCAGATAGGATGGTACAGAGATCTGCAACCCATCAGTGTAGATTATGGTTAGGGGACCCAGTGCGGCCTTCTAGATGTTGCTAGATTACAGATCTCTTTATCCCTGGTCATTGGCCACGGGGACTGGGCCTTGATAATTATCACCCCTGCTTTGCAGGGGTACATGGTACATGAACACATGGACCTCAGAAATGGCAATACACAAGAAACACTGGGAGAACACTTCAGTCTCCCAGAACACAATGCATGTAATGATGAAATGGCCTGCATCTAGTGGCCAAAGGTTCCTCATCCTCAGGGTAGACACTAGTTAGCCACTGTGGTCTCTGTGAACATGGTATGCACTAGAAAAGACAATAAGCAAACATATGCTTCCTGTGTACAATTTTCTAGGTGCCATCTCTGCTTTCCACAGAGGAAACAACAAGGTTTATATGAATTAGTTCTCATTGACAGATCTTGGACCACTTGCCATATATACTTGACTATAAGTGGATCTCATTGATAAGCTGAGAGCAGGTCTTGAGCCTGAAATTAGCGAATGGGCAGTGACTTGTGGATAAGTTGACCCTCTCCAAGCAGCATGGGCTCCCCAGAGGTCCTGGAAAAATTATATCCAGACCTCCATTACCCTGTGCTGCTTAGGGGAGGTCAAGGGAGCAGATCGTTGCAAACTCCTCCTGTCTTGATAAGCTCTAGGGGCTTTTCACTTCTCCCCTGAGCTGGGTGGCCAACTACTGCATACCTCAAATCAGGTTGAGTTTGAGACAATCTGCACCCTCAGTCCCCCTGCCCCAAAGCTAAGAGTGGACATGATAGCCATGTTTAAATATTTGAAGGGATGTCATGTCAAGGAGGGATTGGGTTTGTTTTCTGCTGCTCCAGAGACTAGGACAAGGAGCAATGGATTGAAGCTGCAGGAAAGGAGATTCCATCTGAACCTCAGGAAGAACTTCCTGACGGTCAGAGCTGTCCGGCAGTGGAATATGCTGCCTTGGAGTATGGTGGAGTCTCCTTCTTTGGATGTTTTTAAGCAGAGGCTGGATGCCCATCGGTTGGGAATGCTTTGATAGGTGTTCCTGCATAGCAGCGGGTTGGACTCGATGGCGCCTGGGGTCTCTTCCAGTTCTATGATTCTATGGCCCTTTCTGCACGGGGTAAGTAGTACGGCGTGATGCGACCCCTGACGGAGGTTGTCCACACCTTGGGAGCGGACTGGGTCGGACTACTTGTCACAGTTCTGCACCTCAGTCCGCTCCGGAGCGACCCGAAGTGGTCGCGCAGTGTGCTTTTTAAAAACCTGTTTTTACAGGTTTTTCAAAAGCACGGAGCGCGCCACTCCGTGCCACTCTGTTCCCGCACTCCGGTGCAGATTTGCAGGCGTCCACCAGTGCGTGCCTGCAGATCTGCCGGGTGCAGGTTTCCGGCCGGCGAGCTTCTCCAGTTGGTGGGGAGCCTCCGCCAGCTGGAAGCCGCCATTTTGGACGCCGAAGCCGCCATTGTGGACACCAGAGGACTGCGGAACAGCAAGCTTGCGCTGCTCCGCATGGGGACGGACTTACCCAGCTGCCGGTAAGCTCCATTTCAGCACGTTTTCCCCATTTCCCCTCCACATGCGGAAAGGGCCTATGATTCTAAGGCTTCTCAGAGAGCTGGATAGTTTTCCAGGGGCCTCCTAAAACTCCTTTTTGGCAAGTTCAACTCCTATGGAGCAGCACTGATAAGTCAACCTAAATTTTTAAACTTGGTTTTGATTCAAATTTTTTTATGTATAGTTAAGTATATTTAGTACATTTGGGACCACAACCCTGAGAATCCCACCAGCAGCATGGCCTGTAGGATTTATAGAGGGAAAAAGGGAGCTTTTCCAACCCTGCTCATTGTTCAATCCCTGTCATCGGTTCAGATCACTGTCTCCAGAAGATACCAGTAGCAAGGCTGGAAGTTGATGAAAACAGTGCAAGGCAAACTTTCTGATTCGCTGTTGCAAACCATGGTAGCATTTTGAGATATATGTATTCTCCTTTTCCTTGTCTTTATCTAGTCTTCTAAAAAGGACTCGAGCAAAAGAAGAGAAGCTACAGGTTCTACCAGTCGGTGATTCTCTCCCTGCCCAATTAATGCTTCTGAAATGCTGCTGTATATTATTTTCCCCTTTGAGATCTACTGTCTGCATTTTTGCTTAACTCTTTTCATCTTTAATAGAAGTTGTCTTTTAAGATGCTCCTGAGAGTTCTTTGCTCATAGCTAGGTGTCACAGCGGAAAATAAAAACTAATATACAGCACATAGAGGAGCACTCAAATATCAGGTGACAAGGGACAGTCCTCTAACCTGCTTTTTCCCCTTGCACAATTTACAGATTTCTCAGGTTGGCTGGTTCTGCTGTACAGAGACAAGGCCAAGAAAAAAGTCCTGAATGCCAATTAACTAATAGCACGCATCTGAATTGCAAAATGGAGGGGCACATGATCAATGCATCCCCTGATACTCTAGGGATGTCCACAATGAAACATGCCCTGAATCACCAGTGGAAGGCGTTCTTCAGGTTCATGAGACCAGCAATGCTTTTTATTAGTACAGAGGTGACCAACTTCTAGGGACTGGGGGCTGAATACTCTATTACTGGGCTCTGCAGGACCACCAGCCTCATTGCCATAATCTTGGGCTTGCACACACATAAATGGGGAGGGGGAGAAAAACACCTACAATATTTTGCCCCAAAACTATTGATAGTACCTCCCAAGTGTTACCGGCCTTTTCACAAAGTTTTCATGTGCTTTAGGCCCCCTCACCTTTTCAGGCCTATGAGGTGTATGCTACATTGATGTATTGGTTTGAGCACTGGACTACAACCCTGATGACTAGGATTCAATTCCCTCCTTGGCCATGGAAACCCACTGGGTGACCTCGGCTGAGTCACAACCTCTCAGTCCCAGAAAAAACCATGATAGGTTTGCCTTAGGGTCGCCGTAAGTCAAAAATGACTTGAAGGCACACGCAGCAGCAACAACAACAGACTTTTTCCCATCAAAACCAAGAACCTTTGCCCAAAATCTGGATGGATGAGGTCCTTTTCACATGTACAGTGGTCAAGATGGGCTCTAGGTATCTTAGTAGATGACAAGCTGAACATGAGTCAGCAGTGTGATGCAGCAGCTAAAAAAAGCCAACACAATTCTGGGCTGCATCAACAGCAGCACAGTGTCTCGGTCATGAGAAGTACAGTCATCCTTCTACATTTGCTAGGGTTAGGGGCACAGCACTCCTGTGAAAGTGGAAGAACTGTGAATAACTCTAGGCCCTCCCAAACCACATTTAACATACAAAAAAGTATGATCACCATGTTCAACCCACCATGGATTCCTTTGAGGTATCAGGGTTCCTTCAAAAGGGAGAAGTGGGTGGCTAGTGGGGTTTACTGCCACCTCCACTGCTGCCCCACACCATTTTTAAGAGGGACTTACAAGCCTCATTCGCAGTTTCTGAGTCTCACAAGACTTGCAGCCTCTATTAAAAATGGCATAGGGTAACTACAGAGGCATCAGCAAATAATCTGTGAATAATCAAATCTGCAAGAGTGAAACCTGCAAATGTGGAGAGCTATATTCTTTATTCTACTTTGGTCAGACCCCACTTGGAATATTGTGTCCAGTCCTGGTCACCACAGTCCACGAATGATATTGACAAGCTGGAACATACCCAGAGGAGGGCGATCAAAATGATAAGCAATGCCTGGAAACCATGCCCTATGAGGACCAGCTTAGGGACCTGGGCATATTTAGCCTGCAGAAGAGACAGTTAAGAGCTGACATAATAGCTATGTTTAAATATTTGAAGGGAAGTCATATGAAGGATGGAGCAATCCTGTTTCTGCTGCTCCAGAGACTAGGAAATGGAGCAATGGCTTCAAACTACAGGAGAAGATATTCCATCTAAACATTAGGAAAAACTTCCTGATGGTAAGAGCAGTTCAACAATAGAATATGCTACCCTGGAGTGCGGTGGAGTCTCCTTCTTTGAAGGTGTTTAAACAGAGGCTGGATGACCATCTGTTGGGAATGCTTTGATGGTGTATTCTTGCATGGCAGGAGGTTGGACTGATGGTCACTGTGGTCTCTTCCAACTCTACGATTCTAGGTCCCACATTAAAAAAAACAACAGACAACAACAAAAGCCATGTACACATTTTTTGCAGGGCGGAGGAATCTAGAAGAAGCATGCTTGGGTTGATGTGGTTTTGCCCACTTCATCTTGGCTTGTTCATTCCACAGTATATGTAAACATTGTTGACTTCACAGTAACTGCATTTTCAATACTCCATTAAAAGTTCCTTATGCAAACCAAGAACTGACATATACATTTATATTAGGTGTTGACAGCCTTGCTGCTTACCTGAAGATCAAAGTACACTGGCTTTTTCTTTGGTAGTTTGCCTTGTGGTAAATAAGTGACCACAAGGCATTTTTCATCTCATCTATTTTTTTTTTATGGTGTAGATTGGTTGTGCAAACTTTGAATACGTAAAATGCTTTTTGCTGTGTTTATAGCAACAATTCTTTGTTATTAGTCCTCTGTCTCGAAGGGTATCAAGAATCTGTTATGCTAGAAAAGCTTTCATTCATGTTCAACTTGCTGGAGTCACACAGGTACCACAAAGCTGGAGTTCAATCACATGAAGATAGATGTAGCATCTACAAGAAAGAAATCTAAAGTCTGACTCAGTGGTTTTCATTCTTCTCTGTCTTTAACCTTCTTCTTTTCGTCTTTTTATGTGGATAAAACTTCAAAGAAACACCCGTCTGTTGGTCATGGAACAGCAGTGGACATAATATTCTCTCTCTCTCTCTCTCTTTTCTCTCTTGTTTCTTAGACAAAAAATTGTTTTCCCAACAGGTGAGAAACCATGTTAGGAAGAATAATAGAGCAGTGAGACTTTTGCTGAGTTTTGTCTCAGTATAGGCACGCCACATTTAACAAAGCCTCTGACAAAGAACCTCCTTTGAAAAAAGTCCACAGCCTCCATTCCTCCTTGCCCTTTGTCTAGCTGGAAGATTTTGAGCACATTACCACTGGGGAAGGATGATGATGGACAGTTGAAGAAACACAAGAATTCTGATGCTTCATTGCAGTATCATGTCCACAGTAAACAATGCAAGAAAACCTTGAGCTGCAAAAGAACAGAATTCAACACTAGGTGATCATACTCTAGCCATGTGTTCCCGCCTACAACAGGCAAGGTAAACAGAAGCTTCCTCTAGAATCTGTAAGTTTGATCAAAATTGAAGCCATAAGAAAAGTGGAGGCTGAGGAAGAAAAAAACAGACCCCTTGGTGCATTTTGAAAGAAGCTTTCAAGGGGTCTTTAGTAAATCTAAAATGTTTCCATTTACTTACCTGGCCTGGTTGTTGCATTTCACATGTGCATATTGTTAGTTTTGAATCAAAAGTTTGCTGAAATATTTTGAACTGCTCTTCTTTTCTTTCTTTCTTTCCTTTTTTTTTTTTTTGGTGTATGAACTTATCTTTGTTCTTTCCATGCTGTCTCTGGTACCAACTTTTCTGTTAGAGCAGTAATGCCAGGAATATATTTACTTTGTTAACTCAGGTATGCCTGTTTTCCTGTGTTTTGATGTGTTCTGGAGGACTTTTTCTGTGCAGAAAAACATGCAAGTTCTTTATGTTAGCCTCCTCCCCCATTTTAAAAAGTCCATGTAGCAAGGCAGCAGTACTTATAAAAGTTTGCATATTGTATTTGCTGACGTATAAGACGTACCAGTGTATAAGGTGTACCCCATTTATACACCAGCAAATACTATTTGACAGCATATAAGATGCACTGGTGTATAAGACACACTCCTTTCAAACAGTATTTCTTAGGGGTGAAAAGTGAGTCTTATATACCAGCAAATAGGGTAATTTATACAAAAGGTTCCTCTGCAAATAAAAACATTTCTTCAAAAATGCCCCAAAAAATACTTGCTGTCCCGTGTGCCAAGAAGATAAAAAACAGACTTGTTCATGTTGCCTCAGAAGAATAAGATAAGTGAGGATTTACATTCCTCCTTCCTGCAGGCCTCATAATTTCCATGCCAGATGTACATTCTAGCCAGTGAAACGCTGGGCCAGCCATTAGTTTCCACCTTCTCCCCAGGTTTCCTTTCAAATCCACTGCCTGACTTGTAAAAGAGTGTTTGAATGTTTGAAGTGCAACCTTGCTCCCTCTAGATGTTTTAGACTACAGATCCCATGATCTATGTCCTTTGCTCATGGTCGCTGGAGAATGGGACGTGCAAGGACTTGAGACTCAAAAGCAGACACTTGAGACTTGACTTGAGAGTTGGAGTAAAAGACTTAAATAAAGCACTGACTGCCCCCCAAGGAGACCTTGGTGAGCCACATGCCCCTCTCACCTCTGAATTTTTACATTTATTTTTGACCTCACACACTCCCCACTGCCTCCTAGAAGGCATGAAGGGCAACTTTGCCACTCTTTTTAGCCTTCTCCAAGCCATTTTAGATCCAGGAGAGGGTTTTTCTGATAGCTAGTGACCTGGGGTGTTTGAGAGCACTTAAAAATAAGATTTTCAAAAGATATGGAATCCAGGGGATGTAAAAATGGTCTGTGAACCTTGTAAGTCACTTCTTTCCCACCCCAACCCTAAAGCTGTCCCTTTCACTGTACCTCTGGGAAACCGGCTAATACAAGGGAGGTGGTGCCTAAGTGATAGACCAGAGAAAGGGTAATGTGTGGACTAAAGAATCTTCACCCCTACTGTTCTTCCTTGTTTTAGATTTCTCTGTGACCTAGGTGTTTTTTTCCTTCCAAATGAGGATATGAAATGGCACTAATAGTACAAAAGAAGGAGAGGGGAAGAGGACAAAGATGCCTTGTAATGCCTTTAAAACTCTTGGAAAATTCCAGCATTCTCTCCCTCGCCCTTTGTTCTAGGGCAAGTGGGGCTTAGGTAGCATAGAGTTTTGTTCTCCTTTGCATGACAAAGCAGCCTCCTTTCCCACCTAAAGTCTCACCACTCACTCCTGTATTATTCAAATACATGGCTACAAATACCTTTGGCATCCAGGTAACCAGATCATGTGACCCAGGATAGTTCCTAGGGTCATCGGCCTTATAAAAGACCCCATTTCTCAGACCTCTCTCTCTTCTTTGCCATTTTGCTCACACTTCTTTCTCTCTGACCATGCTTTGCATCTCCACCAAGAAGATGGTCAGCTATGAATGAAGCTACTGTCTTACTTTGTCTACCCATTAGCTAGTTAGGGTCCAGGCTTCCCAATGTATATGTAATTGTAAAATCCATTAATATTTTTTTTCTAAGTTTGTAACCTGAAAGTGCTTGCTTTGTTTTGTTTTCTTAGTCCGTTTCAGTTCAGGGAAGCAACATGGAGATTGGGGCATGCTTTTTTCTGCTACTCTGCTAAAAGATTGCTGATGCCTAACCATTTTAGCTTTCATAAAATTTCCTTTAAAAGGCTAACACCCTGGGAAACTCTAACTCCCAATGAAAACTACCTGATTTATTTTAGCAGGAGCTTTGGTGGATCAGGATCCTCTTGTTCTGTTGCACTGGTAGAGTACAATATTCAAAGCTTAGATGTTTACGTAAAGTTACATTATGGAGAAGGCGTGATTAGAATTAAATTGTAACGATACCCATAAGTCTTCTAAGGGTTTGGTATAAAAATTGTGATATCTGTAAACTAATACACAGGTTTGCTCTGCTGCTAGGCTGTTAGTTGTCACTGAAGTGTGAAATCAATGCATTCTGCTTTCAGGAAAGGGGTGCTGAGTTATGGAATTTGTCATATGGGCACAAGTGTAACCAAGACCAGCCTATTAATATATGTAGTGAGTTACCAAGTAATTAATCTTAAAGATGCCACAAGACCTCTTTCTTCTCCCCCCTTTTCTTTTTATACAGAAACAGACAAACACAGCTCTCTCTTTGAAAACAGCAGGCACGGTGGCATTAGTAACAAGCCTTGTCTAATGAAGTCTACTCCACAAACAGAGCACTTGACATTTTGCCCTGCAATGCAGCATTGAAGTGCACAAAGGAAAGCCATTTCCAACAAAAGTTTACTGTCACTTCAAACTGCTTGTTGTACCAAATTGTTGCCTTACATTAAATGGCTCCCCCAAAGCACACCCGGCATGACAGAGAGACCAAAATGGCATTTTTTGATTGATGTTGTATATTGAAAGAAGACCACTTCTAAGGTCACTACAATTCAGAGAGGCAGGTCTCACCTACCCGTCTCTTTGGGAAGCGAAATAAAATATGCAAAGCATTTTGTTTGAGTAAATACATTAATTTGGATCTCAGCCAGAGCCATGAACTTCAAAACTCCAACAAAGGATTGGCAGCTCATAGGTCTGGCTGGGAGCCAGATGTGCATATTACCCCCATTCCAAAAAGACATTTGCATGCCTCTCTACAGACATGGGCTTTATCTTGTGTTTTTAAACTGTAAGATAAGAAATGTCCCTCAATCAACCCAGATGCATTGAGGAAAACCAAGGTCTTTTGAAGTCACATCTTGGGGAGTAGTAAGAGTTCACGCTTGAGACAGTTAAAGCTTAAGCTGTCTATGCTCACTTTTATTCCAACACAAGAAAGAGATTATAAAAAGGGATGGGAAGAAAAATGGTGGTTGCAAGATTCTCACTAACGCCATTTCCACATGAGGTTGATACATGGTAGTCGCGTCAAATCCTCACCCTCATGTCTGCACATTGAACAGTTTTAGTGTCATAGTTTTCCTCATGATCCTGCACATTTTCAGCTCCTAGAATGGTTCACTGTGATGCGAAATCACTGTATGTGAAAACCAGAAAAACTTCAATGTTAATCTCCCAAACCGGTTCTGCTTCGGTTACCACCTACATGCAGAAGCATAGCATCAATTCACATTGCAGAAGTGGCCAGCTATGGGAGTTTCCAGGCTGTCCCTTCCATCATTTCCATCCCTATCTCTCTCCGCCCACCAAAGAACAGGCTACCATTATTATTGTCTTCATGCATTAAACAGACAGCGGGAAGACACTGGATCTGGCAATGGACTGTTAAGACTGTTTTTTCCATGTATCAATGAATATAATACCTAAGGACAAATGGAGCAATGCAGAAATGTGTTTAAAATGTGTGTTTGGAATGGGAATGGGACTGGACGGGGACTTGCTGTTGTGGATGCAGCAACTGCTGTTCTCCACAGTAGTATGATGTAAATGGAGGGGTGCAGACAGCACAGTTTCTGAATAGGGGTATAAAGACACCCCTCTTGACACGTGGTGAACCACTCCTTCCCTCTTGTGCGGAAATGGCCTAAAACTACCCATATTGTTCCTTCCATGCATCACTGTGAAATAATATGTTTCATGCCTCAGATATTTTCAGACTACGAAATTCGGGGCACATTTCATGTACACAAAATCATGTGTGAGTTTTGAAAATGGAAACCACTGAATATTTACTTGTATTTGTGCCGTTAATTGTTATCAAGTTGACTTTAACTTATGGTGATCCTATGAATCAGAGACCTCCAAGAGCCCCCATCATCAACTGCCCTCCTTGGGGCTTGCAAACTCAGGGATTTGGTTTCTTTGATTGAATCAATCCGCCTGTAATGCATCTTCCTTCTTTCCTACTGCTTTCTAATTTACAGAGTATCATCACCTTTTCCAGTGAGTCATACCCATCTCATGATGTGTCTAAAGTAAAACAGCCCCATTTTAGCCATTTCATATGCATAAATAGATTTGGGGGAAATATGTACAAAAACGCACACATTAGAGAAAGTGTGTAAATAAACACATGCATTACAAAAAAAGCGTATTGGAAATACAAAAGAATTTCTATGCAGAAAGAGAAACTGCACTGCAAAGGATCTTTGTAACAGTTTGTGATACTTGCAAATGATGGATGGGACAGGGGCACAGCTGGGACTCAGAGAGAAACACAACAAAATTGGGACACTGGCTGGAATCCTTTTGGTGTTTTACTCATGTAAGTTCCCTTGGACATTATCATCCAATGCAGAATGTCCGCATTCAATTCAAGATTGTGGAAGTGAAATTTGGCATGTGATGTTACTACGCATAGATGAGGATTATGCATGAATGCGCATGGATGCACACATGCATTTGTTGTGTATACAGCTGCACACTTGCTGTGTCAACTTGCTTACACTTTGCTGCCATTGAACCCAAGAGTTGTGATGCACAATGAATGTACATTACACAACTCCAATGTAGGATCGAAGCCAGAAAAATTTTTATAACCAATATTAGAAACTGGGAAGAGGGAAATGCTCTTCTGTGATCTTTCACTGTATCCATTTTGGATCACTCCCCTGAGTAACAGTCTCGCTATAATCATATAGATTTGCTTATGGCTAGTATAATCAAGGGGTGCAAGGAGAGCTGCTGGCTGCAACATAACTTCCTTGCTACGCCAGACGAAGGTCCATCTAGATTCCAACAGCTGCCATCCAGATGCTTCTGAACACTCCAAACCAGGACAGGAAACTGAGCAGTCCCTTGAACATCCAAACAACTAATGCCAAACAGCATGGAATGTGACTGGGGAGTATAATTGTGCTTCTTGTCCAAAATAATACCACTTGACATACATTCAATCATCTGTATCCAATAAGTTTAAGGACCAGAGATATGATGAAGTTTTTTTTTGAATGGGTGGGGGAGTCTCACACTTTGACAGATAAAATATTGAACTCTGAGTGCTTACATAATGAAACAACCCCAGAGCCAAAGGAGCCTCCTGCAAGGGAAAGACATGTTCTGTGCTCAGCCAATGCACTTTTTAAATGCAAGATTCAGAAACAGCATTAGTGCAATTTAGTGGTATACGGAGTGAGATGCTAGGCTAAGTATGAGGCTAAGAGATGGAATGAGATACTAAACTTTATTTGTACCAACTTCTGCTATGAATGCAGCCACATGAGGCTCTCCCACAAGCTGGATTCTGCTTATTTGTTTCTTGTTGTTTTCAGTAATAGTGGTCTCTCAGCCAGCTCTCCTCTGTTTTCAGACTCTGTTTTCAGAACAAAGCTGAAAAAAACCCTGTATGAACATTTCTTTCAGAAACACAAGAAGATCACTAAAAAAGCAGGTTTCATTTCTAGTAATACTCAGGTTTCAGCATTCCTGTAGAAGACAGAGAAGAAAAATCAATGGAAACTACTTCCATATTCACAAAACTGGAGATGAAGCACTGTGCATTGGGGCATCCATACACATGATTCAATACATGATTGGGGTATACTTCAATACTCTCTATACATCTTTGCCCATTTCCTGCAATCTTCCATTTATTTTAAAAACATACACATCTTAATATCATGGAAACTGAATCAATTCAGAGGCTACTATCCCAAACATATTTGTGAAATTTCTCTGTAACTATTATGTCAATCAGACCTAACGTTGGGCTCAAATGGATTTTTTTGGCTACCATGAAATAAGTTGGAAACATGAACAAATCATATGTTCTTTCTCTCTCTCTTCCTCTCCCTCCCTCCTCTCTCTCACACACAGGGTGGACAAATCCTTAGCTTTATTTGCATTTGCCTGCAAGTCTTTAATCACAACACTGGCATTTTCTGGACTGACAGCCAAATAGTTTACACAAGGGGATACTTAAGTTATTCTCAGATTTATAGGCTTTAATGGGCACTGACAGCAATAAACAATGCATCACAAATCATCAATGCATTAATGTCCTAATTCTGCATACTAGGTGGGTTTTCTTTGTATTTGCTCTTGTCAGTTCCAAACATAATTGATAAAACCCAACAAGAAAAGACAGTTGTGAGAAACTATACCCCATTGAAATCAACAGAACTTAAGACTTCCATTCTGCCCTTCAGTTCTGATTTTAATGAGACTGAGCCATAATTAAATTTCACACCCTCCGACAACCCCATTTTGGCAAGGACAGTCCTGACTAATCCTCTGTTGTCCCACTTTTACAGATGCTTTACAAAATCTCACTTTCTGTCTACTTTTCCCACCTTACCCCTCTGTCCTCAGCTTACTTCAATTACAGCAAACTGAGTTCAAAATGTGCAAGTTGTTTGCACTCAATTAACTCAGCCAGTGGGGGAGAGAGAGGGTCAAATTCTGGTCCTTCCCAGCAGACTCAGGCCAAAGCATACTTTTGCATCACCACCTAGCTTATGCGTTTTTCCTCATTAGTAACTTTTGCCATCTTAATCACACTCTGAAGTTGCTTGGCCAAATGCATGCTTCTATGAAATGTTGGAGGATACGAAGTTTCATAGGACTGCATCTCAGCACTACAAAAACTAAAGTTCAGATAATTTTTTCTTAAAAAAATCTATTTTCCGTCACACAGAAAATGACACTTTGGACCCCAATTCCTGTACTTATCTCATGAATTCAGAATATTCATTATTAGCACAAACATCTCTGAGAGAAGAAAGTTGGTGGTTGGAACCCTTCAGCCCTCGGGAAATTAGATGGGCTTGGGAGCCTAGCTAGACATAAGAAGGAAGGAAATAATACAGGCCCAGCCCCTACTTGGCAGGAGGAAAATATTTCCAGAGAGATATAACAGTCTGGAAGGAAATATTTAATCCTTTTCCCACCTGCTGATTCACCCCTTCAAACATACCCAACTTTTGTTCTGCCTTTGCCACTCCCAAGCCACACTCCAGAATCAGAGACAAGATCAACGGAGAGAAAAGATATCATGGAGCAGGGAAGAAATTTTCAGTAGTGAATTATTAAATACAGATGGGGCTATCTCATCTTTGTCGCAAATGTGAGGTTTACAACACATTTGCTGAGGAAGAGTATAGTACATCCCTATGTTCAGTTAAAAAAAATGGGGCTGCATACCTTCCAATGTTTCACAGAAGATGTGGCCAAGCAACATCAGAGTACAGTAAAGATGGCAAAAGTTACTAAAGAGGAAGAACATACAAGCTAGGAGAGGCTGCAGCAGTTTGCTTTTGCCCGAGTCCGGTAAGGGTAACACTCCTCCACTTCCTCTCCCCGCCCCGGTTGAGTTAACTGGGCACAAACTACTTCCACATTTTGAATTCAATCTGCAAGAAGTGAGGATAAAAGGGGAAAATGAGAGGAAGAGAGACAGACTGGGACATTTTTAAAACATCCAGAAATAGTGGGATTGTAGAGGATTAATTGGGACAGTTCCTGCCCAATGAGGATGGTAGGGCGGTATGAGGCTGGCACAGCAACTTTTCGAAAATCAGGAGGTTCTGGAAGGCCAGTGGTCAAGGTCCTTGGCCAAGCCTCCTGGCTTCTGTCCTGCTGCTCATTCATTTGCACTCTCCCTCTGAACTCCATCTATACAACTGACTCAAGGAAGAAGGCGAGGCAAGTGAAAGATACAGCTCTATCTCCTCGCTCTGGTCCCTGCTTGAACGCTCTAGGAAGGCAATATGTAATATGCCATAATGCGTAATGTGTTTTTAACTGTTTCAAATTAATCTTTCAACTGGATTGATTGCTCAGTACTTATTTTACCTTTTGTCCCACATATTGTTCTCACTGTTTTAACTTCTATTGTAAGCTGCCTTGGGTTCCAGAATGGGAAAAAGGAGGCACAGCAAGCCAATCAATCAGTCAAATCAATCAGTCAATCAACCAACACATGAACAGTCAGCAACTGAAGGACAGAACCAAGAGCTTCCTATGCAGGTGGACACTTCAGCAGGGACCCAATCATTATTGTTAATTGCTCATTTATTTAATTTATATCCTGCCTTTCTCCCAACATGGGAACCAAGGTGGCCTACAAGAAGGCTTAGAACAAAATACAATGAAGCCTCCATATAAACAACCTTCACATCTGTGACTTCCAGGTACTGCAGAATGTTGGGTCCTATATCTAACGTGCCGACAACATGAAAGCAAGTGTGCCAAAGCATCCATGCACATGTCGCCACTATTTGGGACACAAGCATTTGTGGGGTTTGCTATTCACTGGGGGTCTTGGAGGGAAACCCCCACAGATATGAGGGGTCCACTGTACAGCTCAAAACCTGGTAACAGAAAAGTTTTTAAACTAATAAATAAGTTACACTTTTAAAACACCACTAATTTAAAACATCAGAAAATCATTTAAAAACATAACAATAAAAATAACAGTACAACACACACACACACCATTAAGAGATCCTTTTGCCCCTTCTGTGGATGTAGAAGGGAAAGTATATTTTAATGTACTCAAAGAAGCAGCTCTTGCAGCATAAAAAGGAGGAAGGAAGGAGAGGGGAAGAAATGTGGCAGCACTTTTAAGATTAACTGATTTTTACCTTCACATGCATTTTCATGGGTGCAAAGAGGGGTTAATATCACAAAAGCTCATGTAAAAACAAAAATCAGTTAATCTTAAGAGTACTGTCACAATTCTGTTTTATTTTTTTCCTCCCCCTTCCTTCCTCTTTTTAATGTACTCGGTGAACCAATATACTCAGTGAAGTCTTTATCAACACATTGATAACTGTGAAGATCCAAGCCATAAAATCTAAAGCCCCAACGCATTAAAAGTCATGACGAAGAACAACAAGCAGAAATGCAAAGTGGGTGGAATCCAACATGGCCAGTGTGTGAGATGAAACCAGTCAACAGCAGCACTGAAACCACCTTCTCTTTTAATCCTGCTCTCATTATGAATCCTAACATGGGATATCTGTGAAGTATGTTATTACAGCATTATCCATAATGCCAAGATTAACATCTTCCCTTACAAACAGTACCTCAGGGAAAGCAAGGTCAAATCAGAACCACCAGGAAACCAGTCCGGCCTTCGGGCTCTACAAGTGTCTGTATTATGTATTATGCAGGTTGAAACGCCTTCTACCATTCAACAATAAGAAACCCCAAATTATTTGTGTTGAGCAGCAGGCAGAGTTTTATCACTTTGGGCTGTCAAGGCTGTCAGCCCTGGAGAGGCATTACAATAGTTAAATATATAATGGTACCGAAGAGCCGGAATGTCACTAATAAAAAGGAGGCGAAACAGGTGCACGCTGTCAAATTACCACCTGCTTGGAAAGTCACGATTATTGCTTTAACTACAGAATGCCACAATCCCCAGCAAAGCAAAGCCACTGAGAGCAACAGCTGCTGCTCCCAAACCAACGGGAGCTGGGAAGGGGGAAGAGATGTCCAGATCAACACAGCTAATACAGGAATGAGGTTAAAGAAGGGGAAAGTTAAAAGAGGAAAAGAAAATCCGGACAAATGAACGGGTTATTTCGAGACCAGACAAAGGAGATGAAGATGAAGTGGGATGAGGGAGAGAAAAACAAAGTCCACTGGGTCCACATCTGCTAAATGGGGTCAGGAGAGATGTTGATGGCAGGCGGAGGGAAGGAACGTGTGCAACAAATGGAAGATGGAAGAAAAATGAAGACTGATGGTTGAGAAGTGCAGCTGAAAATGAATAAGGAAACAAGGCTGGGGGAGAGGAAAGCTAAGGTTGCACACTTGCAAGGTGATAGACACAGGAATCCTGTTATGGCCTGGCTTCTTCACAGAGCACCTCTCCCCCAAACTTTTCAGCTTTTATTTTAAGGGTCTGTATCTGTTTCATTTGTGAATAGATAAGGGAAAGGATACTATACACAAGTCATATTCTACCAAATGGCTCTCTAAGAAGCAGCAGGTACTTTTTTGAGCATATCAGGCTAATTATATGGATGTGGGCATGATTTCCTTCTCCTTAAGGTCTCTTCAGTTACGGAAAACCACGTAACCCTCCACATGTTGTTCCCATCAACTATAGGATAAACCTTGCCCTGGATCTCCACAGCTGAATTTGGTGCTTCTGCTATACTGGTGAAAAAAACTCCCAACTTTTCTTTAATGCATTTGCTCCCCATATATCTTGTTTTACAAATGGAAACATTTTCAGAGGTCTCCTGGATGTGTAGTTTGATTCCACTTGGAAACAAGGTATGCAAGGATCACACACTTTGCTTTAAAGCGGAGTTGGGAGGCATGCAATCCTCCAGATGTTTTTGGACTGCAGACTCCTAGCCAGCACAGCCAATGGCAAGGAATCCCCAGGTCTCCAGTTCAGCAATGAGTGGAGGGCCACAGGGACACATGTAAAACCTACCATACATCTGGGCCACTTAATCAGAATTCAGGCACAACCAAGCCACATCACTGTGCTATGCGCAATAACTATTCTGAGCTGCAAAGCAGATGTCAATTGAGAAAGCTCAATCCTCTTGAAAATTTGCAAATTCTGCACCCCAAACACGGTAACAGAGAAATGCTGCACCTTCCCAGCCACACTTGCTGTGCAAATCAGATTATAGTCATAGTGGCAGAGCTATATCTGAGCCTTACAGCAGGCATACAGATTACAGCTTTCATAGAGGAAGGATTTTAGGTGAGTAGTAGGGCACAGACTTTGGATGCAGAAAGTTCCGATATTAATCCCTGGCATCTCCTTGTAGGGCTGAAAAAGAATCCCGCACAAAGTCTCAGGGAGCTGTTATAATTCTGTCCTGGCAACACTCAACCAGATGAACTAATAGGTCTGCCTCACTATATGGCAGCTTCCTACATTCCTACAGTGCTTGATTTTAACTTGGACCATCAGACTGCCAGAACATTACCAAAAAAAGGGGGGGGGTAATTGACCTTTACCCAGACATCAAACTTCCTCGATGTCCTGAATTCTAAAACACTTCAAGATAAATGTCTGGAAATGCTAAAAATAAAAGCCTAGCACTTCCTCCTTCCTTTTATTGTCTTCTCGTAAAGCAGACCTCAAGTATTTCCATGATGTAGAAAGGTGAGGTGGAAAGACAGTGATATAGACCCTCACTTATTTATAACGGTGGTTTGAGTTCTGAACCTCAGTCTCTCAGGCAGTCGAACTAATACACCACACCCTGTTTTCCACCTCCCCCAGTTTCCTTTTGTTTGTGTGCACCATCTTTTCTTTCAGGATCCAGCCTTCTTACCTCTCGCCCCCCCACACACACACACACCAGCCACTTCATCCTTTTCTTTCTCTCACTGCCTCCTGACACAACTGCCTCCCCCACCAACACATACATACACACATCTTCCTTCCACTCGACTGCTTTCATTCTCTATGCCAGTGTCTCCTTCTGATCCCCTTGGCTTCCTATGCCCCCTTGTTAACCCCCATCTCCAGTTTCGGGCTGACTCTCCCATTCACTGTCACAGACCAACCACCCCTTGCTCCCCTCCCAAGACGTTCTTTTCGGTGTTGATGGCCATTTGCTCCTGTCTGAGATTGCCTGTTCCTCTCACCTCTCCCTCCTTTCTGATCACTCCATCCCCCTCCTGATATTCAGTCTATTAACCTCCCTGACATCGCTGTTGCTGTCAACCTCCAGGATCCCTCCCTTTCCCGCTTGCCATCTGCAAACACGTCCAGCAGCAGCCTTCCTGCTACTGCACACGGCCACCGCCGCAGGTCTCTCTCCCTAATCTCCCTTCTCCTCCCACACTACCACTGTGCCTTTGCCAGGTTATTATTCCACATATCCTCCTTATTTGCTTCACCTGCCCTCCGAATGCAAATACTTCATGGCAGGGAGCCTCTCTCGTGCCTGTGTTCATAAAGCACAGTGGGAAATGTACAAAGCTGCATTAGAGAGCTTAATATCACTTCTCTGAGACTCATTTCTAACTTTAGGTTAGCGCCCAAAAGCTTGTACAGCTTTTTTTTTCCCTTAAGGAGCAAAGGAGAATTCTTCCCACGCCTCACTCACCTTGCCACCTTTCAAGTGGCAGCACAAAGCTGAAGACACACCAAGCAAACATTATTCCATTTGCTGTTCATTAAAAAGAGTAGGGGGTCCACTTGGCTACCACAGCAACAAAGAAAACGCAGGCCATGGGATAACAGACGGAGATAGAAAAGACCGTAAAGCCAAGAGGGCTAACGTCATGTCGATCTCCACCACTGCAGGGTGGTGCTAATCTATGGTTGCCAAAGTATAAGCTGAAGAAGGCTCTTGTAGCTTGAAAGGTTGCATGTGTGTCTATGTGGTATGTGCCTTCCAGTCGCCTGTTGACTTATGGCAGCCCCATGAATTTGATAGGATTTTCTTAGGCAAGGAATACTCAGAGATGATTTCGCCAATTACCTTCCTCTGAAATATATTCTACAGCACCTGATACTGCTTGGTGGTCTCCTATCCAAGTACTAGCCAGGGCTGACTCTGCTTAGGAGCCAAGATCAGAGGGGATCTGATGCTTTTAGGGTATTAAGCCCTGAGTGACTGCACAGAACAGGGAATTATGCTTGCCACATAATCGGGTAATAAGCAACATGTGCTGACATTATCTAAAGCAGAGGTTCTTAACCTTTTCTTCACCTGGGACCCCTGCAAATATAATTTGTTGCCAGGGTACCTCAAGACATAACTCAAAATTTAAATATTCAAATATGTATGTATGTATGTGCTTAAGGCTTCTGGAGACTAGGATTCAAATCCCTGTTCAGACTCTGGGTGACCTTGGGCAAATCCCATTCTCTCAGCCTCAGAGGAAGGCAAGGCAGATCCCTTCTGAACAAATCTTCCCAAAAAAAAAAAAAAAAAAAAGCAGGCTCACTTTAGGATTGCCATAACTCAAAAGTGACTTGAAGGCACACAACAACAAAGTGCTGCTGACAGAGGGAGGTTCTTTCTAGCCATCATGTCTCTCCCCTCTAAAAACTGACTTATGATTAGCCTAAGGCAAACCTATTATGGGGGGTTTTTTGGCAAGATTTGTTGCCTTCACTTTTCTCTGAAGCTGAGAAAATGTGACTTGCCTCAGGTCACCCAACAGGTTTCCATAGCCAAGTGGGGATTTAAACCCTGGTTTCCAAAGACATGGTTTGGGTGCACACACACACCTGCCACCATGCTTCTCTTTGCAAACGAGGGAGTTTCTGTACCTGCAAGAGCCCTGCTGTCAAGTCCCTGTTGCTGCTGCTGCTGTTGTTGTCCAGCAGCAGGGCTTCACGGACCCCCTGTGAGGGCTCTGTAGAACCCCAGGGACCCCAAGACCCCAAGTTAAGAACCACTGCTCTAAAGCATATCCTTGAACTGTCCCAATTTGGCAGGGACAGTCCTGATTAATCCTCTGGTATCCCAATTTTTCAGAGGCTTTTAAAATGTCCCAGTTTTGATTTCCTCCTCCCGCTCTTGTCATTCATCCTTGGCTTAAATCAACTGCTGTAAAGTAAGTTCAAAGTACAAAAGCTGTATGGACTCAGTTAACTCAGCAGGGAAGAGAGGAGAGGAGAGGAGAGGAGAGGAGAGGAGAGGAGAGGAGAGGAGAGGAGAGGAGAGGAGAGGAGAGGAGAGGAGAGGAGAGGAGAGGAGAGGGCAGAACCCTGCCCTTCCCAGTTGGCTCAGGCAAAAGCAGACTGCTGCAACTTCTCCTAACATGTGTTCTTCTTCATAAATAATTTTTGCCATCTTGACCATACTCTGAGGCTTGGCCACATGCGTCCTACGAAATGTTGGAAAGTATGTTAAAAGTACAAGAACCTTCTGCATTTTTCATTCTGCCAATAGGCCTGGCTTGTAAATGAGATTCAAGTGACTACCTACAGAAATCATGGCAAAAATCCTCAAGCAGCCTGAGTCCAACTTACACTCACAGAGTTACAGGCAGGTATGAACACTGTCACAGCCAGTGTGGTGTAGTGATTTGAATATTGCACTTTGACCCTGGAGACCAGGGTTCAATTCCCTGTTCAGCTACGGAAACCCATTGGGTGACCTTGGATGCATCACACACTCTCAGACCCCTCAGCAGACTCCATGGTAGTTTTGCCTTAGGGTCACCATAAGTCAGAAATGACTCGAAGGCACACAACAACAACAACAATAACAACAACAACAACAATGTAACACTGCCTCCTTAGTGAATTGCAATATTGTGCAATCTAACACGCAACCACATCCACATGCACAATGCACATTCATGAATAACACAAGCAACTCCACTTACAAAACTTTAAACAGAATACAGTCATTCCATATTAAAAAGAAAAAATCCAACTGCTTCTGCAAGGAAACTTACTCAAGCATAAGTCACCAGCAGGATTTTAATTCTTGTTTACAGAAGCCCATTTAAAGCAACACAGACTTCAAAATGGGCACCTAAGGATGACATACAATGTTGCAAAGAAAAAAGATGGGGTGCAACTTTCAGTTAATTTTTAACAAGAATTTATTAAAACTTGCAAATCTCTCCACTTTTCCAGGACAGAATTGTCTTTCCAAAAAATTACTGGATTTTTAAAGTATAATTACAAAGAACTACTACACCATGCCTTACCAAGTTACAAATTCCAGAATTTGATAGGATGCGGCCATCGCACTATAGAATCAAAGTGCTACAATTGTGTAGTGTGACAGGGCCACTGTTCAGGCTTAGTCAAAGCTATACACTGGCTATATACTTAGCCAAGGCTGTACATTGATGCCAGCTGCACTGTTGTCACCCTTACCCACAATTATTGTGTAAGTAAGAGCCTATGATGGGCTAAAACAAACTGGAAGTCTCCCAGCTAGTTTAACAACATGAGGGTGGTAGATTTCCTTGACCACTGCTGCCTGAAGTTGACAGAGTTCACAGCTGCATGGTTTCCAAAATCTTTGTGGAGCTTCTTTTTGAAGAAACCTCTATGTTGCACAAGAAAAAATCCAAGTGGCTAAATACTTCTCATCACATATTCCAGTACAGTACATGGAATATTTATTAAGGCTACATATTTCTCCAGGCCCCTTCCAGAATCAACTATGTCTTCAAATATGAGGCTGTAAAGGTCTCAGGAGATCCATGTCATGAAGCATTGTGCTGTACAGTTCTTAATTTCTGAAAGCTGATCATTCTAATTGTTACACTTAACTTTTACCCAACCTCCAAGAAAATTACGACGCCATTTTAGTGCCTCTACAATTCTTTGAGAAAAGTTACTTGCTTGAGGCCACCTGAGAGCTGAATGATGGAGGGAAGATTTGAATTTCAGCCTCCCTCAGACCAACCCAGACCAACTGTGAGACCCTTTCCACACCCTGCCTTCTTGTGTGGTTCTCTGGTGGTGATCCTGGTAGTGGCTCTACTGGGAAGGGACTGCGATGGGAGCACTTCCCTCTGCATCAGACCAGATCTCTGCAGAAGAGAGTGTGATGGACACACCTCTTCCTTCCACAGCACAGCCAGGTACTTTCCCAGGCTGCGCTGGGGAGGAAGCGCCACCATCACACTTCCGGGCCTTCTGCAGGACAGGTAAGTGTGGGATGGTGACATGATTGCAGGCCATTGATGGGGAGAACCCATCAACGATTTAATCTGTAATCACACTACCTGGAGACAGGAGAGGAGCGGGACTATTACGATGTCATGCAGAAGCGTTGTTGCGGTCCCACTCCCCTACTGTCCCCATGCCGGGATGAGAGGTTACTGTGGAAAGGGCCTGAATCTGCCACCAAATGTGATGCCTGCTATGTTCTAAGGCCTGATTTATCCACTTTAACAGACACATGAGATACAGAAGGTGAGGCTCCACAGGGAATTTTTCAGAACTGTTCAAAGGCTTTAGGTGTCAATTTTGCTAGGCAAAGAAATCCTCCCAAGCAATCAGGTACAGAAAGAGCTTAGCTGTCTTCCCTCCCCACTGCTACTTGATCAAATAGAAACAACCACAGGGCAAAATCCATCCTGCTGATGCATAGTGCAATGTCCCCCTGGTTTTCTTCCCTTTTAGAAGAAAAGATGGGAAGAATTTTATTCTGTGATTCAACTTAGGTGAATTTCAAAATTCACAACTGAGGTGCTTAGGACACTTTTACCTGTGGAATGTCCCTCACCTCCATCACACAGGAAGAACTGAGATCTGACACGACTTTTAGTCTTCCACGTTGTGAAATATCTGAGACCCTCCACCTGTAGAAATATGCTCCACAGAATCACAGAATCTTAGAGTTGGACGAGACCACAAGCACTATCCAGTCCAATTTCTGCCATGCAAGCATACACAATTAAGCAGTCTTGAAAGATGCCTATCCAACCTCTGTTTCAAGATCTCCAAAGTCCACTACCCAGGCAGTTCATCATCACCATCATCATCATCATCATCACCATCACCACCTTCTCCTACATTTTCCCCTATGAAGGGAAAACAGCTTACAAAAATTAAAACTGGTATGGATAAAAATTCACACACAGAAACTAAAATATAATGAACTATTGATAGAATGAATTACATATAGGAGATAAAAGTCACCCTGGGTAACATGACGGTATGATTTGTTTAAAACATGGAAGTAACATATTAGAAGCAACAACTTTCCCTGTAATGTGTCTCCCTTGTGGGATAACAAGACAATAATAATGTTCAACATTTTTATTGTTAATTCTAATGCATTACCTTCTCAGTGTACTGAGTCATTTGCTGCTTGTACATGTTACTTTAGGGGTACATTGGTGTCTTTTTTATATTTTAAAGGCCGGAATCCTGTTGGTGCCTTAATGGAATTTGGTTACACACAATCACATTTCTCTAAGGAAGTGGCATTGTGGAACTGCTGCATAACTCTGTAAGCATAAAGCTATACTCCATCTCCTCCATGTGGGACCTCCGTCAGCGCACACCAAAAAGTAAAGCAACATGCTACTTTTCACCAAGCAAGTAATGAAAATAAATTATTCCTTTAAAAAAAATTAAAGAAAAGTAACACTAACTGCTAGCGTTTAAAGATAATATTTGAAGCTTTGGATGCAGTAAAACTCACTCCCTTTTTCACAAACCATCCTTCACTTACAGAAGCATCACTATTGTCAGCCACAGTAACAGTCACTCAGGTCATACTCCTATAAACTTTGCCTGAGAACGCTACAAGCTCCCTCCACAGCCTCCAGACAACCTACCTGCGGCACTGTTAAAGGGCTAGCTGAGTATCTGATGAGTCACAGAATCCATTTGCTTCTACTGACCTACTTAACTACTAACCCACTTATTTCCTCTCCATCTGTCAAGATAGGTTTTAAATCATGCCAGCTCTACATGCAAACTGCAATGCCAGTTATTCCCAGAGGGATGGGGGTGAGTAAATGTTTCTAGCTATTAAATATAGAAAACCGGAGGA